>JALIZH010007443.1:0-258673 GCA_030522465.1 Rhipicephalus appendiculatus
TGGTCAGAGATGTACAGGCGCGCTCAATATGACTTGCAACACGGGAGCGCGTGGCCTCACGGGTTCAAAGGTTGCGCATGGCTTCAACTTGTTTTTATTTCAACAACTAAATATTATTTTCTTAGTTGGGATCATACCCAAGTGAGAGAAACGCGTTTAGTAATGGAAATAGGGGCTAGTGAAAGCCTACACAGGAGAAGGCGGGATGGACGGAACACGTTAATCGGAGACAAACGCATCTAAGGCACGTGCAATATAAGCCCGGTAGAGCCTGCTGGAGGATGGTCCGCGTCGCCATGTCCAAACAAAGGTATTTCCGTGCACGACATTGTGCGCATCCAGTAATGAAAAGTGCTGGACAAGGCGTCGCAGCTCACGGGCATTCGAAGCAGACCAACCCCAGCCAGGACCTTCTACATCGCTTCGCGTATTTAGCACGCAGCTGAAGTCGCCAATTATAATAACGTGACGACTGTCCAGAAAAACTCATTAGACCGTCCAGCTTGTGCTGGTCCCGCATCTCCAACGTTACGACACAGTTGCACTGGTTGTACTTGTAAGGGTATTTTTCACACTTAGCACAAATAGATTGTCCAAAGTGTCCTGGCTTCAGGACACACTGGAATCTTTCTGAATGAACCAGCTGGCTCGTTCGCGACGTCATCTTTTGTTGGCCTAGTGTTAAATTTACTTTCAGATATTGCTTTTATACAAGTAAAGAGATTCTCTTTTTTAGAAAGCGGATTAAAACAGCTACGTGTTAACGCGATAGCGTTAAAGAGCTTGTTTCGCAGAAGTTCCAGTGTTGGCATGGGCGTCGGCAGGGGGGTGCAAAAGGGGCACTTGCCCCCCCTCAAGCTTCACCAGCACTTGCCCTCACCCAAGCTTGACCAGTGCTCTCCCCCTCCCCCAGCCGCGATGCAACACTCGTTTGCACCCCCCAAGAGAAAATCCTGCTGACGACCATGAGTGTTGGCGTCGTTGGTTGCGTGCGAAAAATCGGCGTTGTCTGCGAGCGAAAGTTCGAAATAAATGCAAATGAATAAATAGTAAAGATCTTCAGTTTCAGTGGGAATCGAACCCAGGACATCTGCGTGACAAGCGTTTGTCCTGCTGTTGGTACGCGTGAGCGACGCAGAGACGAAGCGTGGTGCTAGCGATCGCGATACCAGCTAGTCTTTATTGCTCGGTCAACTCGGTGGATTCGTGGACATCACCACCGCTCATTACTTGACTTTATACACGAAGCTAATTTGCATGTGTATTTTTGAATAAAAAATTATTATGCCTAACGGCAGACTTTCGAAAATTAAAAAAAAAAACAAAAGAAAAAACTCGGTGGACTGGTGACCGGTTTACCCTTTCCTCTCCCTCTCCACACCTCCTTCGTGCCTTTGTTGGCGGTGCAGAGGGAGGAAATGGAATGTCGTTCTTCGATACGCTGGCAGCGCCACGGCTGCGCCATGGAGCATTTAGAGTTTAGCGCACTACCACAGAGCCACGCCCGTGCTTGAAACCGTTTAGGAAAAAAAAATTATGGCAGCTTTGCACTCGTGGTGCCAAGCCCGAAGGAAGAGCGAGCTGGGTGGCCTTCCTTGGTTATCTTCATTTTAACAGCGAAGCTGTTTAAACTAGCCGTGATTTGCGCTGCCCATCAGAAAACTGTCATCAACTTAACGGGTGTGTGCCACTGTACAGCCTACCAGAAAACTATCGTCATCATAAACGGGTATGTGTCACAGAAATTGGGTAAATCTCACTATACACAACTCCCACTAAAACGGAAGAAGGCAACAGTTAGCCCAACAAATGGCTGCGAAGCGACGGCGGCGACCCGATGACCACGAGTACGTACAACGAGAGAATACTGTGGAACGGGAAAGGCGACGGCGACTACGAGAAGGACCCCGAAGCGATGGAAGGCCTACGCCAACGACGACGTGCCCGTAGATCTATTAGAGGTGCGAATGCTTGGTTTCAGCGCGAGTTTCGGTCTCTGGAGTTTGGACAACTGTGTAGCGTCTGTGACTGAACTCGAACCTCTCTGCGCTGAGAATCAACGTAGAAACAACCTAGCATCACTTAGCTAAAGCCTAGCAACGAACTAGAAGAAACCTAGAAACAACGTACATCCTCAAGCTAAGGTATAGAAACAACCTAGAAGCAACCAGATTAGTCTTCAGAATCATCCAGTTTCGCTGCTTCAAGCCTTGCGCGGCCTAGTGCAAGCTTCACCAATTTTTTCTCTCTTTCTTTTTCTTTCTTTTTTGTTTCTCGTATCTTTTTTTTGTATTTCTTTTTATTTATTTCTTTCTATTTCTTTCTCTTTCTCGCTCTCTTTGTATATTTCATTCTCTTTCTTCTCTCTTTTCTTCCTCTTTATTTACCGCTTCCTCTTTCTTTCTATCTCTTTCTCTCTCTTTGTATGTTTTCCTGTCTTTTTTACCTTTTTATGTCTTTACTTCCTTTATTTCTCTCTATCTTTCTCTTCCTCTTTCTTTATATCGCTTTTTTTCCCCTTTCTTTCTCTCTCTATCTACGTTTTTCTTGTTTATCTTTTCATGTGTTTATTCCCTTAATTTCTGTCTGTTTTTCTCTTCCTATTCCTTCCTATTACTTTTTTTTCTCTCTCTCTTTCTCTCTATTTTCCATCTCTTTCGTTCTAAACTCTTTCTCTCTCTCGTCTTTCTTTTTTTTTTTCTTTCACGTGTTCGTTGTCGTTTGACACTCGTACCTGCTGTACACGGTAGTGGGGCTTACCCAATTCCTGTGGCACACACCCACCATAGGAGTTTTGCACGACGGAGCACAAGGTTACCGATAGCTTAAACATCTTCACTGTAAAGAGAATGAAGACAGCGCTTGCCGGTTCATGATGATGACAGTTGTTTTTTGTGACGGACTGCAATTTAACAACAGCTTAAACAGCTTCGCCGTTAAGGAAAAACTGGGGAGGGGCCGAAGCATGTAGGGAGGGGTGTTTCAGCACCACTAACGTGAAACCTGGGGACTGGCGAAGCATGTTGTGTCTTAGAGATTTCTTTGATAAGGCGCTAGTGGTGCTAAGCCTGAAACCGGGAGGGCTCTAGGGAAGGGTGTTTCCGCTCCACTTAACGTGGTCGGAAAACTGCGTCGGAATGCAGCTTATCCTAAGGCGCTTTTTCTTCTTCTCCTTCTTCGCGTTCCTCTTCCCTTCATACCCGATTTCAGTTCCCTACGGCATGCAGGGAAGGGTGTTTCAGCTCCACTAACGTCATCGGCTATTTGTTGGGCTAACTGCTACCTTCTTCATTTTTAGTGGACCCTTAACGAGTAGTGGTATTCACCCCATTTTTGTGGCGCATGCCCGTTTATGATGAACCGTTACTACATGACAAACCGTGACGACATTAGAAGCCGACAAGTCGAGACCCTAAAGCGTTTTCTCACCTAAAACCTATATAGATTCAAGAGTGTTGCTTATTGGGCAAGTTGGTACATGCTTAAATTCGACAAAAGCAGCTTCTGTGTTTTTGGCCAGGAAAGAGTGCGATTTTCTTGAACAGAACTGATTTGCGTAGGTAAGATTGGAGATGTGATTTAGTGGGGTGCTTTTGCGCATGCGCTGTACGGATTGAGGAGAAAGCGTTTTTTCGAAATAAACGTCAGTTGTTAGTAGCCACCTCTGTGTTCACTGTCTCTGCTTCTGCCTCTCAGTTTTCTTCCTTTTTTTTCGACGTTTTAGTGGCTTTTGTCGAATTTAAACCTATATAGATGTCACGTAGTGCCAGGAGTCTCCTTAACGCGTGTAATATATCATTGCAGAGTCGTAGAATCGCATCAGGTGTCGAAGCACGCGAACTGCGCGAAGATTGGTTGGTTCAAAGGCCCCACCATTTTACAAAGCGCGCGAGCATAATTAATCATCATTATCAGCAACAACGTCAACCAAGTGTGCAGCTGAGCGGGTGCGCTGTAATGGGTACTTCGTTATTCCGCAAAAGTAAGAACTTTGGCGTGGTGGGACTGTCGCAACAGTACTGCCAGCAGGCGTTCTAAGATAGTTTGAAACGGCCAATGTTACGCGCTCAGGCGTTCCTTTGGTTGCGGCGCGGCGTCCACCAAGAAGCGAGGCAGGCTAGCGATTGCCATGGCGATGCGAACGGGGCCGGGTTACGCTCCAAGTTTGTTTGCTTTTGTTTTTTGTTTTTGTTACAAGATGGAACCATATTGCCATACTTACCATGTCGCAAACCAGCGCTGCTAGAAAAACCTTCGCAGAAACGTTGTGTTCACATTATTTTTTTCATCTTAGCACGCCTCTGCAGCTGCTCCCGTCTTGCCTTTCTTTCCGATTTTTTTGTCCTAATTTTCGTATAATGTAAAAATGAAGTAGTCAGTTATCTCTGTGGTCAGCATCCATTCCCCTCCCTGGCTCTTCCCAGTGGGTATATGTCAAAGATCCCGAGATAAATGAACAAAGACAAAAAGGCACCATCACAGAAGGAGAACCATTGAAATTATAATGCGGCAACTTGGTCTGTCAGTTACTTTGACGGTACTGTTGTCATTTAGGGCTTCTGTACTGAGACACTCGGACGGGAATATGTGCAGTGCTGTAAAGAAATTCATATGTGAGTAAAATCTATTTCATAGATACATCAATCACTAATAATTTTTTAGCTTGTCGCCTCCTGTAATAATGATTTTTCGTTTTATTTAAAGGTTACGCAACAAAGTTTATTTGGTGGTCTAAAATTGCGATACATTAAGAATATTAATAATAACAAGTCCGACTGAGACTAACTATTTTATCTAGTTCACGCCGTGATTTGAAGTCGGATTTGAAAAAAAAATTAACACCATATGATCCGTCCGACTATCGGCGGATCCTCTTCAGTGGGTAGGTGCCAATCTTCCCAGGAGCATCGTCGTCATCATCATCATCATCATAATCAGATTCGTCTTGTCCAAAGTGGTCCGTCCACTGGATGCATAGCGGGTGGCAGTAAACGTCCCACCAGGAGTACCGCCGCCACCGCGTGACTGCTTAGCTGCGAGGTTCCCGCCAGTCCGCAAGTTGGACTTGTGGAACAGCTGCTGCGGCCTAAAGACCTGTCGTTTCTCCCAGACTAACCCAGCCCAAACGTAAGACGCCGCCGCGAATCTACGTCGACACGACGACGGCATGGTGTCCACCGCGGGACAGACGGACCAGCAAGAGGGCGAAAGGTCGGCGGGTGAGAGCACCGCCACATCCGGAGCGAGCACGACGGCGGTGTCGGGTTCCACCTCGACGTCCTCCGGCGTTCCGCCCTTCGTCCACCCAAGCGGTCGCGTCAGACCGGCCGCCGGCATGACACCCTGGGACAGACGTCACATGCGACCGCGTCCTCACGCGCAACCGAGACGGCCGCCGCCGCGCCCACAGCCGTCGTTCTTCGTGGAACCACGGGTGGGGCAAGGTCATCGCCCTCTCGGCCCTGCTCATCGTGCTCTGCATCATCTTGGGCGTCCTGGTGGTCATGTCTTACAAGATTGTGACGAATCCGCAACGCCAGAAGTCGGTCTTCATGAGGGCTCTCCTGTCGACTCGTAGGCTGAGGCGCACGCGCGCGTCTGAGTGAAGGGCCGCTCATTGTGTGTAACGTTGTGTTCTGGGGGGAACTGCTGGGGTTTTTCAGATCTGCTGTATCTGTTGGTCGACAAGGCGCTTCGCTTCTTTCTCGCTGGCTGTGACGAATCTTCGTAGCAACGACTGCTGCTTTCATCGGCTTCGGATAAAATTACTGCGCTGCTCAACCGAAGTACCTTGAGTATAGTGTGCTGTGGAAAAGCTGTCGCGTCGCTGACAAAAAAAAAAAGAAAGAGTTCCATGTCCAACACAGTGTGCCATTTGTTTCGATAGCCAAAGTTCAGAAGACCCAGCTTTTCGGTTTCTTGCTCAGCATGCATCATTTTTTGATGCCATAGCGTGCGGTTTATACCAGAAGAAACTGCGGAGAATGAAAGCATCTACACTGCTACAGACGGGAACGGGAGTGGGCGGGTAGGATAGGTTTTTACTCGTAGCAGTATAAGACGTTGCTTTGAAACTTTGTTTTGTTGCACTAAAAACATCGAGAAGACTGCACCCAACCTCATAAATGCGTCATAAACGACCCATGCCTCATAAATGCGTGCTCTCCTGGATAGATTTCCCGATTGATAGTTCCAGAAAGACGCACGAGTATAACTTGTACATCAGGAAAACGTCGTCGTTCATCTGCCGCTGCGATGTGTTTCTCTAAATTTGTGAAGTCACGTCGTGCCATTCTTGCCTCCACTCGGTTATAATGGTGTTCACTTCCACGTGAACCCATTATAAGGTACAGGAGTCCATGTGATGGATAACAGAAAGACTTATTCATCACCATTTTCAAGTAGCTCTTTAGAAAAGCCAGTGTTTTTTTTGAATGGCACATTTCTGTTTTAGTTTTATGCTTGCTTACTCTTTGAGAGTGGCACTCCGTTCACGTTATGTAGATGTAGATGTAGATCCTACGCTTCTGGCTCACACCCACACTGGGGGATTGGCCAAGAATCAGGGTAGCTTAAAAAAAGAAAATTACACCATCTCCCGCTAAAGGGAACCATGTGTAGATGTGAAGCAGCGGGCGCTAACGCTTACACTGGCGGCGGCGTTGACGCTGGCGCTCATCGCAGCGTTGCGCAGGAGAGAAAACTGGGGAGGCGCAAAGCACGCAGTGATGGAGCGGTGTTTCCTACTGGAACATGTCAATCGCTGCTAATGGGCAATGAGAGACAGAAGACTCCGACTGGACACAGAGACCCGCAGTCCGCTTTTAGTTAACGCGCACGCTGCGAATTTTTATTGTTCAACAACGCACAGGAGAAATCTCCCACCGGCACCACCTTGCATGTCGAAATCCATTGCCATATATACGGAGTGGCCAGTGAACGGTTGTGCAGCGCGAGCACTCGGTTTTTTCAACCAAGAAACTCGCTAGCAGACGCTGCCTGCGTCGGCGTCGCGAGGCGAGAGAAGGGGGGACGCCGCGGGCAGGGATGCCTAGAGGAGAGAGAGAGGGGGACGCGCATGCGCAGTGGGAGTGTGGACGCCGCGGGCAGGGATGCCTAGAGGAGAGAGAGGGGGAAAGGAGGTTTTTTATTTTTTTTTAAGGGTTTGCGCATGCGCAGTAAGGGATGTCACGCCGCACACCGGATTAAGCTCCGCCATAAGATGCTTCACATCTAAAAAGATAATGAAGAAACTAGAAAAGAGAGTACCACAGGTAGTCTTGCTACAGATGCATGGAAAACAAAAAGGAATATATTTCGGCGAAAAAACTGCAACATTTTTTTGCAACCAGCTACTTTTATAGCGTTTTGATACCTCGATTCCGCTGTACAAAGGGAGCAAGCAGGTATTTGGTACGGCTTCGTAGTTAAAGGACAGCGCCACTGAACGAAACACGGACATAGTACAGTACATACAGAGAGGGTAAAGCAGAGCGGGTGACAGAGTAAACAAAGGGAGGAAAGCAATGAGGGAGGGAGATATTAAACCCAAAGAGAGTAAAACAGAGTGTAAAACTCTAAGAGAGAGAGTATACACAGAAAGCGCAAAACAGAGAGCTACAAGCAAACAGGAAAAGAGAGAGTAAACACACACACAAATAGTAAAACAAAGAGTAAAACAAAGGGAATAAACAAAAAAAAATCACTGTTTCGCCGCTAGGGCGGAACAATGAGTGTGATAGCAACAAACTGTAATGTTAAACTAAGTAAGGCTGGCAGCTAACTCTTTTAGATCCAGTCTAGCGTAACTCTACGAAACGCTGGTGTAAGAGAATACGGCCGCTCCAGGAAGAGAAGCGGATTTCGCGCATTCTCTTCGCGTTGATTTGGACTTTGATATCGATTTGGACTTTATAAGGAACGTGACGGCGATGGCGACGCAGATGGCAACCCGACGAGGGTGTCCATATACAGTGAAACCTCGGTGATACGAATCTCGCGGGGTCACCAAAACTATTCGTGTCTTCCAAAATTCGTATCACCAGAAAATATGGAAAATCGGAATGCAACGAAAAAAGTGCTGGCGTACGTTTTCATTTATTGTTTCTCAGTGCCGTAGCCACGTCACGAACCGCTCTGAATGCTTTCCAGTGAAGTTTTTAGACGTCAACGATCATACTTGCACTCGTAAATATAGGGATCGTGCGCGCGTGTGTAATTACTGGACCAGGTGTGTTGTTACCTGTGACAGCTATTAGCCCCTTCCTAATATTAGTACGCTTTTAGGTGCGAAGCAGCTCTTTGACTAGGCTGTGTAACGCTGTCCCTCCCTCCGTGCGTACGAACGTGCTCCCCCTCGCCGCAGGTGTTGGAGCGGTGCCAAGCAGGTCACGCCGCAGGTGCGCGTTGACGTCACGCTCCCCTCGCAGTGCGCGCTGACGTCACTGTCTCCCTCGCCTTCCGCGCGCTCGCCGGAGCGCCCGCAGCTGCCGCCTGACGCGCAACGACAAGACCTACGCCAGCCATCGCTTCAAACGAATCTTCCAGCGCTCACCGCAGCACCCGCGTTAGCGCCGTTCAACCCGTGACGCCACCCGTGCGCAACGCTGATGCTTCGCATCCCATCAGGGTTCCCTTTGGGAAGATGCACCTAATTTTTTTTTCGCATTACACTGGAGTACTACGGTGAAAGTGATTTAAGGAGCGCTTTGCACGCGATAGATGAAGGCCTGGAAAATTTTAGAACCGCTGTCCTCTGTTATTACTTTCTGATCCCGATGGTGTTGGGGATGTTTTCCGGGAGGTTCACAGCCGTGCCCGCACAATCGGAGAGTTGGCAAGCGTTCGCGTCCCCCAACAATCGTGCATGTTGACGTTGTGAGGCCTAGCTCCTTCGCCAAGACCATCCGCTTCCTATTTCGGTCCTCGTACACTTTTCATAGGATGTCTGATGCGCAAGGACATGACTTGTATGGCGTGTAAGGCACGTGTAAACATGGTACAATGACCGTCACGCGTCGGCACGTTAAAAAAAAAGCGCGACGTCAACGCCAGCTGTAATCCAAAGGCAAAGGCACACGAAGGTGCATTAGGGCCTCTTAGATTCGCGCACACGATCTCGAAGGCTACGACACGACACTGAAGGTCTATTCCACGGCGGTTTATTCCACGGTTTATTCTGATGAATTGGCGGCGCGCTTGGGGCCCCCCGCGCGTGCTAGTGGCGCCTACCGCGACAGCGCAGGCAGCCCCCTGTTCGTACCTTCGCGGTAGCGTACGTTCGTATCAAACGTCGCGGCGTGAAAAGTCTGTTCGCAACAACCGCACTCCATTCAACTGCGGGCCAATCGGCCTCGGCCGGGTCCAAAGAAAAGTTCGTATCACCCGAAATTCTTACGAGCCGGTGATCGTATCACCGAGGTTTCACTGCATATGCTATTGCAATAAAAAGTGAACAAATATAGTGTTACAGTGCTTGTCCTGTTCTGAATACCCGCCGCGTGTTTTATTTTGTCGCGCTGTTTTTTTTTTTTACCTATGCTTCTATGATATTGTTCCCTAACAACGACGTGCTTCTGACAGGCATTCTTATCGGTCTTGATTTTTAAAAAAGGTAGAATTGGCTTTATCGGCGAACCAGTACAAGGTGATGCGTCGAAGACAGTCGCATGCAGCGCGCTATCACATTTTCTGTTTTATCTCCCGCGAACAGCCCACGTTTGTAGGGCCACTTGTGCTATGGCACTTACTTTTCTGGCATGGAGGACGAACCACGAGGTCTGTGAACATGGTCACTCTCGTGGAGAAAAACAAAAAAATCACCGCCATATCCACAAAGTGAATGATGTTAGAGGAGCTTGCCTCGGAGATGATCGGGTAACCCGCGAATCCTCCGTACACATCTCCTACCATCATATATAGACGTGACAACGTTGTTATATATACATTACGTGTGGCGCTCGGGCGGCGAGCCCGAGCTGCTGCTGCGTTGCGAGCCCGCCGCGCTGCTGCCTTGGCTTCTGCGGTGTTCATGCGGCCGAGCGGTAACGAAGAGTGTTCACTGCGTGAGCTTCCCGGCGAAGAGAAAGGAAGCGCACGTGCCGAGTGTGGTGTGCGTCGCCTTGAGCGGCGCCGCCATCTAGTGAGCATTCTTGAAATCACCGGAAAGCCGGCGCCTTGAGCGGCGGCGCGCCATCTGGTGAGAATTGTTGAAATCACCGGAGAAGTGTACACGCCGCCGCCGCCGGACAAGGCGCGAGCATAAGAAGGCTTGCCGAGAAAGCTCCTAAAAAGACATTCACGTCACGAGATCACAGTGTTCCTTGATTCGCAAAATACCTATGTTGCACTATTTTCACATCGCACGTATCATTACGCGTATGAAACTACTTACAGACTGTAGACATCAAAGGCTGTAGACGGAGATGCACATGTAAAGTCTAGATGTTAGTGACTACATGTTATAAATGTAATATAAATAAAAATTCTGGAACGGAAAAAGGTGATGATGGAGGAGTAGGTTAGCTATAATGTATTTGTGAATATGAAGCCATACCTTAAAGCACTGCACGAAATTAATCTGAGCGCAAATTATTCCTTTACAAATTATTATTTTGCTTAGTGTGCGCTTTTCGCCACGCACACCTTTAGTAATGGGCACACGGCAACCATCACGCATCATGCTTGATGCGTGATGTGCCCTTGTTTATTAAGTTATGACATGGTTTATCACAGCACCAGACTAATTCAGAAGGTCAGTGCGCCAATGTGGGTATGCGCCTCAGAGTAAAAAAAAAACATCATCATGAGATCGCTTCCATAAGGAAGAAGGTTTAGCTAACAACGACGCCGGCGGGTGAGTCTAAGCATCACCGATTGTGTTTACCCCTCCCGACTTCACTGTGAACGTTTGTCGTACTTTCCGTCTTCCGTATATGCCCCTTTCGAAGCACTTTGTGTTTTCAGGTAAACATATCTTTGCGTGTATAAATGTCAGGGGCGCGAGCAACGCTGCCGTGGTAATGCGTCGCGAAAAAAAAAGGAAACAGAGAAACGTCGGTAACGAGAGCACGTCCTGGCCTTTCCGTGTCTTGAAACTTCGCTTTATTATGGCGTTCAGCCCATAGGCATGCGAATAGGGGAGAGAAGGGGGCGCCCCCCCCCCCCCCCATTTCTATTAGGGGGGGCCCCCAAGTCTGCCCCATTCCTTTATGACGTATGTCGGACCTATCCCATTATTGTTTGAAGTTTGCGTCATTGTTTGTATCTTATGCAAAGCTTGTTTTCTCTCGGATTCGATAAGGGGGGGTGGTGGAGGAGGTTGCAGTGAAACTCACCCCCTCCCCCGTGGTGAAGAACCCTGCGCATGCCTATAGACCTTTTCACGGGACAGGAAAAAACGCCGCCATGCCGGGCTGCGCATGGGAGTACAAAGGCTGACATCACAGCCTCGGCAGTGCACTTTTAGGGGGTCACGCCTATTTAGCGCAGCTCAGAGAGGGTTATGGCGGCACCCAGGGAGCCGTCTGTGAAAAGGTCTATAGACCTTATGCAAAATGTGCTGTCATCTAGCGGCCGCTGCGTGCATTTCCGCCATGTTGAAGGCTAAGCACGCTCCGCGTGTGCACACACGGAACGTACGTACCACCGTTTGGCGTCTGATGGGAAACGGCAATGCCGACATATTCTCGCGCGCCGTGTTACTCAGATTGAGCAAAATTGGGATCCTGAAATAGGTTAACAGGGAACTTCATCATCATCATCATCAGCCTGTCTACGCCCACTGCAGGGCAAAGGCCTCTCCCATGTTTCGCCAATCAACCCGGTCCTGTGCTTTCTGCTGCCACGTTATACCTGCAAACTTCTTAATCTCATCTACCCACCTAATTTTCTGTCTCCCCCTGACGCGTTTGCCATCTCTTGGAATCCAGTCAGTTACCCTTAATGACCAGCGGTTATCCTGCCGACGTGCTACGTGCCCGGCCCATATCCATTTCTTCGTCTTGATTTCAACTATGATATCCTTAACCCCCGTTTGTTCCCTGACCCACTCTGCTCTCTTCCTGTCTCTTAAGGTTACATCTATCATTTTCCTTTCCATCGCTCGCTGCGTCGTCCTCAGTTTAAGTTGAACCCTCTTTGTAAGTCTCCAGGTTTCTGCTCCGTAGGTAAGTACCGGTAAGATGCAGCTGTTATATACCTTCCTCTTGAGGGATAGTGGTAGACTACCATTCATGATTTGATAATGCTTGCCGAATGTGCTCCATCCCATCCTTATTCTTCTAGTTATTTCACTCTCATGGTTCGGCTCCGCGGTTACTACCTGTCCTAAGTAGGACAGGTAGTAACCGGGACAGGTAGATTCGCTGATGACATTGCATTGATGAGTAACGCGGGAGACGAATTACAGCTTATGATTACTGAACTGGATACGGAAAGTAGAAGAGTAGGTTTGAAAATTAATATGCATAAAACTAAAGTAATGTGGAACAATCTTGGCACAGAACAGCGCTTTGCAATAGGTGGCGAGACACTGGAACAGGGAACTTATCTCCATGTTATTCGATTTCCTCGCAGCCGACGAGAAGCGGTAGATGGTTCCGTTGCTCCGGCCAACTGCTTACGACTAATGCCGTGTTCACGTTCGCCGTTCGTAGTAGATGTGGTATGTGCAAGCATAGGCGCTCATCAGAGAACACTGTTTCGTGGTGTTCTCGAGGTCACCGGTTCGATTCTCG
Source organism: Rhipicephalus appendiculatus (assembly GCA_030522465.1). Classification (NCBI taxonomy): domain Eukaryota; kingdom Metazoa; phylum Arthropoda; class Arachnida; order Ixodida; family Ixodidae; genus Rhipicephalus; species Rhipicephalus appendiculatus. The sequence goes on from JALIZH010007443.1 coordinate 12,738, forward strand.
GCCACGGCGGCCGCATTTCGATCGGAATGAAACGCCGACACGCATGTAACTTATATTTAGGCGCAGGCTAAGGTATCCCAGCTGGTCGAAATTAATCCTGAGTCCCTCTCTTTGTGCACCCCGTGATCATGTCGTGGTTTTTGCATTTAAAGCTAAATAATTTAATACCTCTGTCAGCTTTCAGCTCTCAGGCGATAAAAATTATAATGGGATCCGAAGGGCTTGGTTATTTACTTACAGAACCAAACGAAGCAGTACGCAATCAAGCGAAAGAAGGTATACATGAATTGAGTGGTCTTGTTTCATTGAAATGCACACTAAAGCCTCCAAATAATAACCAAGAAGCCTCGCTTAGCATTACCTTTATTTTGGCAAACACGAAATGAAGAAAAAATTATATAAGGCTGGCGACGGTCACATTCAAACCGGTGTACCAATAAATGCATATTTTCAGCGCCTCTGACAGTGCATGCATGCTCCTGGCTATTGGAAGACAATGAAGAGCAACTATTTCAAACTGACATAATGCTGTTTAGCAACTCCATCTTTGTAAAGACGGTAAGCCAGGACACTAGCGCTCAAGTTTACAAATCGCGGGGGGTGAGGTACGCTAATACAAGTCCTCGCATATTAAAAAAAAAAAGAGTGGATATCCCGTAATCGACAGTAGACGTAAGCATCAAATTCGCCGCACGCAGCGTGACGCCATCTCTCCAAGGAACGGCAATACCCGCGCCGCGAAACTCTTTTGACTGGTTGCCCGGATGTTCTCTTATAAGAGCCCGGATAATTGCTTTTGGTTCAGTGTCACTTGTAGCTCGCCGACAACGTGAGCTAAAAGCATTTCATGCTTGAAATTCAATATTTGAAAGGGGCCCTGCTACACTTTTTTGAACACGGTCAGAAAATGCAGCCGATCAGTAGCGGATATTTTTTCGAAAATGTGAACCAGTCATTATAGCGCAGCACGCGGCGTGAAATTTCCAATTGATTTTCGAAGTGAGCTAGAAATCGTTTGCTTTTCTTCAGACACGTGACGACATATATCCACAATCAACTGCGTCGCACACCCAAAGGACACGGCCATTGACTGATTTGGACGTTGTGAGCTGCCTAGCTTCCGAGGCGATGTGCCACTGTGTTCCCGCGCATCGTTTGTGCGTTGGCGGCGCGCGCGATCTCTTGCTCCCTGGCCAACCGTAGGTCTTGCCACCATGTCATGCTCCTCTCCCCTCCCCCGTTGTAGCTTTACAGCGCTCGCTGGAACAAAATGAGAAAGAAAGCGCTTGGAACGTGCGACAAATCCTTGTAACTCCGCTTGTACTTGACGGATTCTAAAAACTTTTGCGGCAGTCGATTTCTAGGGCAATAATCTCCGATAGTGAGGTCGTACGATGAATACTTAAAGGGGCTCTGCAACACTTTTCTAAGTAGCCATGGAATGGATTCACTAAAGGAGCTTATTGCCTCACGAATTCACTGCCGCAAAAATTTTTAGAATCCGTCCAGTACAAGCGGAGTTACAAAGATTTGTCGCACACCGCAATTGCATTCTCTCTTCTTCCGTCCCGACGAAAGCGCTGGAAGCTAAGCAGGGAGGGATGGTACGGGGGAAGAAAATACGTCACGCGCGCCTCGTGACCTCGAGCACTTTTTCTCTCTCTCTTTTTTTTTCTTCGAATATGCCGCTTTGCAGTGCGATCGCGCGCGCACGCGTGGACAAGTCGCGGCCTCCCGCGGCGGCTTTAGTAACGACCGAGCGCGCTATGCTCAAATCAGCCAATGGCTGTTACAATGGCGGTGACGAGTGATTTTTGAGCTTGCAATGTCAATTGTCGAGAGAAGAGAAAGCAATTTTTAGCTGACTTTGAGAATGCATTGTGAATTCCAGGCCGCGTGCTACGCTATAATATTTGGCTCGCGTGTTCTCGGGAGCCTCGAGTACCGATCGGCAGCGTTTTCTGACCATGCTCAAAAAGTGTTGCAGGGCCCCTTTAAAGAGGTGTTTGAGGGCCCCTTTAAAGGGACCGACAAGTGGCATGAACGTCTGATTAAGTCTTGGTTGAAATGAAAAGAACGTCAAATATGCTGACAGATTCGAGCATCCATTTCGCGTTGTGAGTGGGATTTATATTTCTAAATCGTGTTAAAAAGTAACGCAAACCGGTATGTCACGCAGGTTAGCGGAAGAGCCTTGAAGCTGGATTATGGAGTCGATCACTTTGCTGTACATAGTCACCTAGTCTGGTGCTGTCGTGCATGCCATAATTAGCGCTCAAAATTAGGGTATGTATATTATTGTCCATCTCCCCGCTCTATTCTGTGCTGCTTACGAGGTAAAAAGAGTTGCACGGTGAGAATCGGCGCAGCCTTCGCGGCAGCGACTGGACCATGTGAAGCCGCTGCGCATGCGTGCGCCGTGCACGCATGCGCAGCAAACCATCGCGCTCGAACACGAACCGCTTTCGCGCTCACTGCTTGCAGCATGCGCTGCCACGTGTGCATACGACTTCATATTCGCTGCAGATAGCAAAATTCTGATTAGAAATGTTTCGCGGCGTTTTCCACGTTACCATTCCGTGATAAGACACTCTGACCGTCAAGCTTTCCGTTGCTCTAGAGGAAATAGGTACCACAAAAAACTACACCATCTCCCACTAAAGGGAACCATGTGGGGATGCGAAGCAGCGCTGGTGTTCACTTGTGTTTCCATGTATGTTTGATTTGTGTGTGGAGTTGTGTATCAGCGGTGCTGCTTACGCTGCTTGCGCTGCTGTCACAGCTTACGTTACCGATGCCGCTACAACTGGCACCAACGTTGACATCCATAGCGCCGTTGCGAAGGAGAGTGCAACGGAGCGAGCGCGCGTCGCATTATATACGAGCGCACAGCTGCGCCGGAGAGAGAGAAACGAAGCGGAGGCAGCGCTCGCGCCACCTTCTCCCACCTCCTCGCGCTCACGCGAGGAGACGGGGGAGAGTTGGCGCATGCGCAGTAAGGGTGGTCAGGCCGCACACCACCGGATTGAACTCCGCTCTAAGCTGCTTCGCATCTAAAATTGGTTGTCGGTCCCTTTAAAGTCTCTTTGGCCAACTAAACACGTTCGACTTTACACATAGCAGCAGCGAGTATGTCGTCAGCGGTACTGATATCGGCCGGAGACGAGCACTGCGGCGGAGTGTGCCCCGACGTCGAGCAGTGCGGAGCAGCCCAACCGAGGAGACAGCGGAGCCGGATCGCGGGAAGGTCGTGGCTGCTACGCGTGGTCTCGGTCGCACGCGTCGCTGCCACGGCGTGCGCGTCGAGCCTGGCCATCGCGGCCGTCGTCTGGGTCACCAACGTCGTCAGCAGCGCCAAGGACAGGACGGCCGTCGGGAGTTCTGTCGACGAGCCGGACGACGACCCACGGTGGGTCTCTCGTTCATAATAATAATAATAAATTAATAATAATAATAATAATAATAATAATAATAATAATAATAATAATAATAATAATAATAATAATAATAATAATAATAATAATAATAATAATAATAAGTGTTGGTCTTTTATGTCCCAAAACCTTCATATGATTTTGAGAGACGCCATATACTAACCGGCGAAGCAGAAAGATGGAGGTTTACAAAGGTGCTTCAACTTAAGATGAGGACAACGCAGCGAACAACGGAAAGCAAAATGATAGGTGTAAACTTAAGGGACAAGAAGGAGAGGCAAGAGTGGGTCAGGGAACAGACTGGTGTTCGTGTAAATCAAGAAGAAAAAAAATGGGCAGGGACAGGGCATGCAGCGGCGTAGGCGAGACAACCGCTGGTCACTAAGAGTAACAGACTAGATTCCAAGAGAAGGCAAACGCGCGAGGGGGGAGACAGAAAATTAGGTGGGCAGATGAGATTAAGAAGTTTGCGGGTATAACGGAGCGGCAACGAGCACATGACCGGGTTGATTAGGGGAATATAGAAGCGGCCTTTTGCCCTGCAGTGGGCGCAGTCAGGCTGATGATGATGATGTAGTGGAGGGCTCCGTGAACTTCGGCCACCTGAAGTTCTTCAAAGTGCACCTAAATCAAAGTACACTGACCTTCCAGCATTTTGTTTCCATCGAAATACGACCGCCGCGGCCGGGATTCGATCCCGCGACCTTCGTGTCGGCAGCCGAGCACCGTGACCGCCGCGGCGGATCGGACCTCGCGTTAGCTCAAAGCGGGAAGGGTGTATATGAGAAGTATTTCAGTCCAACAACGATATTCGTCTTAGCGTGCCTTTCCTTGCGTTAACGCCGCGTGCCCTGTACTTCCACGTCATGAGCGACGTGCACGCTGACAGCGTGACGTGCCATCCTTGATAGAAAAGTAGCAGACGCCGAGTTTTGAGTAAACGCATGCGAGCCAGATGATGATTATCGCTGTGGGACAAAGAGAGTCCCCAAAGGGTGCCATCTGTTTTTAGAGTGCTCGGAGCTGTAGCACCATGGCTCGAATATGAGATCCTATGCCTGCAGCTTATAGACTTCTACTTAAATTGCTAGAGGTTGCTCTGGTGGTGCTCTTCCGTATCTCTACACATATGTACAGGGGGGCGTCAAAAGTTCCCAGGCCACGCTGCCATAGGAATACATGGGATTGTGGCCTGGGGACTTTTGACCAGCCCTGTACGTATTTATTCATCGTAGCGAGAGCTACATTGGCCGTTTTCTCACCGTTTCGCTGTGACCGGTGGCCGCACCGCGAGCTGAGCCGTTGCCTAGCAACCGCCGCAGCTGGCGGCACCGCTCGCCGCGCCATCTGGCATGACGTCAGAGGAGGAGCCGGCGTTGCATGGTATATATAGAAGGGGCGGCTCGGTGGGATTCGTCGGTAAATATGGAAAGTGAGTCGGAGAGACCGAAAGGAATCAGGCTTCGTCGTCGGAACGAAACCAAGAGGCAGCGAGCCGAGGAGACGGAGGAAGAGCGAGCCGCACACCTCGAGAAGCGTAACCGTACAGAGAACCAAGCCGTTAATAATAATAATATCTGGGGTTTAACGTTTAACGTCCCATATGATTATGAGAGACGCCGTAGTGGAGGGCTCCGGAAATTTTGACCATCTGGGGTTCTTTAACGTGCGCCTAAATATAAGTACACGGGCCTCAAACATTTTCGCCTCCATCGAAAATGCAGCCGCCGCGGCCGGGATAGCAGTCGAGCGCTATAACCACTAGACCACCGTGGCGAGGCAGAGAACCAAGATTAACCGTACCTCTTGCTACGAATACCCAGGCATAACTGAGTTAATCCACAGTCCAATCATTTTACCTTACAGGTCATTAAATGACATTGAGTAAGGGGGGGCTACAGCGGCAAATATAATAACAGGGAAAAACACATTACGCATGCGCGTATACGTATACACATTACATATGCACACTACGTGTACACATTACCCATGCTTCAACACACGCCTACAACAGCAAGGAGCATTTGTCTGCTTCAAGAAAACTGGAAATTACTCAACACATTGTAAATGAATGCAAGCCTATGATATTCACCAACAACACCCCTAGAAGGCGTCCTTCTTTCAAAAGCTCTGGGCTTCAAAGTGAATGGAATTATTAATTGGTGGGCGGTTGATATAAACTAAACATTCCCAGGATTTCGGAACAAGTGAATGTCACGCCATCTCTTGGCGGTGGCCGGGGCCCCACGTAACTGAATGGGACGCACACACAAAAAGTTACACCATCTCCCACTAAAGGGAACCATGTGGGGATGCGAAGCAGCGCTTGTGTTCACTTGTGTTTCCATTTGTATGTTTCCGTGTATGTTTGATTTGTGTGTGGAGTTGTGTATCAGCGGTGCTGCTTACGCTGCTGTCACAGCTAACGTTACCGATGCCGCTACAACTGGCGCCAACGTTGACATCCATAGCGCCGTTGCGAATGAGAGTGCAACGGAGCGAGCGCGCGTCGCATTATATACGAGCGCACGCCGCATTATATACGAGCGCACAGCTGCGCCGGAGAGATAGAAACGGGAGAGGAGAAACGAAGCGGAGGCAGCGCTCACGCCACCTCCTCCCACCTCTTCGCGCTCACGTGAGGAGAGAGGGGGAGAGTTGGCGCATGCGCAGCAAGGGTGGTCAGGCCGCACACCACCGGATTGAACTCCGCTCTAAGCTGCTTCGCATCTAAAAAGTGCGCAGCTGGCGGGAAGCACCAGCGGAGCTAGTGTTCGGCCTAACTAAGTTTTGCTAGTAATGCAACGCTTTTGCTAGAGGTGCAACGTTTTTGTTAGTAGTGCTAAGTATGTCTGGACTTGGCTACTCTTTTCCGGTTTCGCTCGGTTCCCCGCACTATACATGTGTCACGTGGTTTTGACGGGAACATGTCACGTGATTAGTTACGTAATTTTAGTCGCGCGACTAGCTGTTACGTAACGCTACGTGCTTTAGTCACGTGATAGTGTTACGGGATGTTAGGTGATTTTAGTCACGTGACTAGCCGTTACGTCGTTTTTGGCGGGAAGGTGTCATGGGACTAGCTTTTATGTGTTTCTGGCGAGAACATGTATTGTTACGTGATGTTACGTGATTTTAGTCACGTGACTACTTGTTACAAGATGTTACGTGATTTTAGACCCATGATAAGTTGTTACGTGATTCTGAGTCACTTAATCGACTCGACCATCATAGTGTATTCCACACCGGACAAACCGGTGCACGTGTTGTGGGAGCGAAGCATAAGTTGAAGAGAACGAGTGAGCGTGTACCGCTTCATGATGATGATAATTCCAGTTCGCTCTACCCGGTGCAACAAAAAGGTTAGAGAGGTACGCTCTTTAAAAAATGTAATATCTCACGAATGAAATATGATATTAAAAACGACTCTAGGTTTCAGATACTAGGGAACCAGTAAAGCATTTTTAAGGCGTAATTCTAAATGCGTGCCACAAAGCGCCTACCTTCCCATGTCATTAGAAGATGTTACCACACAACTTATGAGAGCTGCCTCAATTTATGCCCATTTTGTCCTCTTTCAACTTCGATTGCGAAGCTCAGCGAAGAGGTTTCAAAAACGACTCACGGTTTTAGATTGGCTGAGAAGCGCTCTTGCAATTGATATGCTACTAAATTGTGTAGCTAAAGCCACGTAACTTCCTCGGTCGTTTTCGTCGGCCTTACTCTTGTTGTTTCCAAAGACCCACATCTGTCCCTAGTCTTTACCGTGGTGTATCGGACCAGCTCGCGGCGCTGAGGCAGTTTTTGAATACAATGCTCGGGAGCGTGTGCGGGAGATCGAGACGAAGAGGGTGCTTCAGTGCCTCAATGAGTCCGCCTTCGCCACTGGTTCGGGCAATGCAGGCGTAATTTCTCATTCTGTAGTGGCATCTGGTGGCAGCTTCCTCAACTACATGAATGTCCCGAATTCCTGGCCTTCACTTTCCTTAGCTTGTTTTCATCAGTTGAAAATTATCGCGAGTCGTCTTTACCATTTATGTCCTTTTTTTTCCATTAGCAAACATGAATCTTGACATGGGCAGCTCCCATTTACACTAGCGCCAGGGTTCCATCTAGCGATTTCCGCGGATCTCTGTATAACATCAGCGCATATTTTTCCTCATTGAAATATTCGTAATTTAATTACTCAGCCACCAGAACCTTTTATCGTGTTTCTTTATAACACAGGGGCATATTATTACAGAAAGATACCGTCTTCAACGGCACTGTAGAGCTGTGAAGTTTCAATACAGTGCCTAGGATGGTTCTGATTGCTCATTGTAGAGCCCGCGGCACATCGCTTTTTTTTTCTTTTTTCTTCTTTTTCTGTTCCCAGGTCAAACTTGACTATCGCAACGGAAGACGTTTGTGACACGGAGGACGCGCCACATTTATTCGACTTTCCAGCGGCAAACAACGTTTTGAGCATGTCGTCGAATGGCACTGAATTATTGTCGCTGGCCTTGCCCCGACGTGCATTGACAAACACTACTGATTCGTAGAAAAAAACAGACGACAAGGTGTCTTTTTCCAATAATTATTATTAAGGCGGATATATGACGACTACGATGCGCATCTGATTTTGAATAAAACGTTTACTACTTTTTCACTTTAACCTGTGTGGACTACAGGGTGGAGTTCTTATGGCTAGCCCTTGTCAACAAGCGCTTGTGGCTTGTGTTTTTTTTTTTAATTATTATTATTATGCCGCCAGTAAAGTTTCGAGATACCTACAGTGGTAGAGTTCGGGACAGTGCTGGTGGTGGCACCTTACTGGTTAAGGTGCAGCGCTAACGGCATCCATTTTATCTCAGTATGTCCGAAATTAACAACGAGAGCTTTCATGGACTTAAAATGCTTTAGCACCTTAGCAGTTGAATCCGGGTATAGCGTGGTTCTTTCAAATACAGGTTTTATCACCAGTTTCTTGTTGAAGATAAAAAAAAACACTTAATATGCGCTGTTATGTCTGTCGCATGAATCAGAACAATAATTTTGCCTCTTATCAACTTCTCAACAGCTTCTCATCAATAAACAAGCGCAGAAAGAGGTATAGATTCAACATGAATCTATACCAACTAGCCCCCTTCTGCAATCTCATCAGTAAACTAGTTAAGCGAGCATCCACATGAGTATACTGTCCAATCTCTCGCAGCGAGTATGAGCACCTATCGGCATATAAATGGAGCTCGCTCAGAGTCACTCAATGAATAAAAAAATTGGGGGGCCCTTAAGCTTCGCCTTTAAGAGTTGAACGCGATAGCGATATCCTGTCCCTAGTGCGTACTTCAATCACTTAGTGCGTACTACGTAATGGGTAACAGGCTTTAAACCACGAGCAATTATGCGCAGGAAATGCGAAAATTTGAACCACAATTTGAACCACAATTTGAACCACAATTTCGTTATGATATTCACATCTTCTGACACCCGATGGCAATTTACGCTTGTACCACGCAATATTACTGCGATGTTACATGTTGTATTGTGACGCCTGTATACAGGACGCGTGTGTTTGTAAAACATGCGTTATTTTCACTGCATTTCCAAGCAGATGAAGTTATTTTCAATGTAATCCCAAGCAGAAGCGCGGCTGTGTAGTAGAGCACCAGCTTGCCACGCAGGCGGCCTGGGTTCGATCCTCATTCGGACCCGGAAATTTTTATTATTTATTTTATTTGCATCTTTCTCGATTTTTTCGGTCACGGACAAGATGATGATTTTTCGCTCACAACCAACGCCGGAATTTCTGTGAAACGAGCTCTTTAATGCTGTCGCGTTAATAAAATTTATTGAAGGTTATAGTCCGGCAGTTTCCTTAGGGCGGGGCGGGGGGCAAGAGGGGAATTAATTCCTATCCCGTCCCAACTTCCTTCGATGATGATGATGGTGGTGCCGTAGGGGACGGCTCGAAGTCCTTGAACACGGACTCATTAGCTATCGGAACTATCGCTAATTACGTGCTGATACATCACAAAATTAACCATGGGGACGCAAACAATGCTTCTAGCCGGACCCGTCTCCGAGGTTTCCGGGCTCTTGGTGAACGATGCCAATCCTAATCCGAACACATCCCAGAATTTCCATGCAAGTCAACAGCGTCGCTGTTGCAATAGCGTCGCTGTTGCAATCAATAGCGTCGCAGCGCCAGTTCTCCCTCAAGGTAATTGCATCCGCATTTTAAAAATATGAAGGCATTTGACCTACATGAATGTGTCGTACCCGAGGTGCGAAAACAATTGTAGAAAGCTAACACTTTCTATGAGGGCTTCGTTGAACTTCGTGGAAGTGGAATATAAAGCCCTCCAGATGTAAAACCGACAGCCTGGGGAGCACGGTAAACACCAGGAAATTTCAGACAAGCGAAACGCTGGAGGCCCGCTTGCAGTGCGATGTAAGTGCACCTTAAGGGAACCCCAGGATTACGATGAACCAACTTTATTTAATTGGCAGAAAGATCCCCCCTCTCCTTTTCAGAGTAAAGGGGCGGGAGGACTGAGACTAGACGTCGGCCATGATCCCATGGGCACTGGCGGCGTCTTCGGCCTGCCGTATTATGTTTAGAGAAATTTATCAACACAGACTATGGACATCAATAATACATTTCAACAGAACAGAACACGCATAGACACACAAAAATTTGTTACAAAAAGATAGGTACACACGTGTACATTACATGGTAAACAAAAAGCACAATAAAACATGAATATGTACATTTTGCGTATTTACATGGCGTATTAAGCACTTGTATTTGTGAGTCGGAGCTGAGGAGCGCGGCCTTCCAACGCCCGTCTGGGAATTCAGGGAATTCGCCCCCTCATGGGGACCTCCGGTCAGTCCAGAGCATATGGCTCAAGTCCGCTCTCTTATAGCAAAATTTCCACTTGTCCGAATAAAGTTATGGTGCGCAGTGCTTCATCGTTACCGGACTAGGGAACGATGAACCACTGTGTCTGAAGTAGGCGACACGCCTACCGCCTGTCTTTCGTTCAATCACGCGTGTTCTGGGGGATAAATTCTCCTCCTTAGCCAATAATGAGACAAGATAGAGGAGGCGCTGAATGAGCTCAAAATTATCAATTTTAAAAAAGTAAATATGTTCTTTCGTTGATAGTTGCACATATTTTCGCTGTATAAAAAAATTACTGATTTCTTGTACTCCCCTTCGTACTTGAGATACAGTTTTTTTAATATAGTTAATATATTCGAGAATAGAAAAATTAATTAAATTTCTGCTTCTGTAACGCTTCTTCGCGAAAGTCGCCACGCTTTTTTGGGGGGCTTCTTTTGTGATGATTATTTGCTTGTTAGCTCAGTAGCAGCTGCAACTGTGGGTTGGTGTCAGTATTTCTTGGACTATCATCATCATCATAAACGGACCAATCCGGCTGCATGCTGTCCGTCACGCTGCGCATGCTCGACGTGCACGCAAGTCCACGAGGCTCGCATGAACTCACGCGGCTGCCGCACCTGCAAGGGGCTTCTTCTCTGGGCCACAGCAACGGGAACGTCTGCATTGCCGTCTGCGAATTTCTTAGAGACTCAAGAAGAATTCCTTGTTAAGATTTTCCCAATCAAAATTTATTACTTTGGACTTCTCACTAATTTGATAGTAACCTATAATATAATCAACGCTTCTATATTCCCTTTATGACCGGTTAATTCATTTTCCTCCAACAAAATTTTAAATTATTCCCTCATTAACCACCGGTTTAATGGCCAATCCCCCCGTAGTGGGTACGAGCCATCTGTAGAGGCACAAACAAACAAATGTCCGGTCATTATTTTTATACATTTGAGCGAACATCAAAATTTCATATAAAATTTGTAAGGTTTTTATTATTTAACCTCCATTATTCTAAACTTCCATAATAGTGTAAAAGACCACTGAATTCTTGCCCAATCCCCCCACAGTGGGTGTGAGCCACAGCAGAAGGTCAACAAGAACAAGAACAAGAAAAATGTCCGGTCCCTGTCGAAGCTACAAGAACGCCGGCTCGCCGCCGCCTTCCCCGCAGCCGATTTCCCACAATGGCATGCAAGAAAATGACGTCGGGGGGCACGGCCGCGGCCACCGGAACCAGCACTCTGTTGTCGTCGCCGATGGACCAGATCCTCATCTTCGGCCACGGTCGCTTCCAGAAGCGCGTCCTGTTCTGCACCACGCTGGCCTTCTTCGCGGCCGTCACGCACGTCAGGACGCCCGCGATCCTGGCCCGTCCCGTGGACCACTGGTGCAAGCCTCCGACCGAATACGCCTACATGACTGTCGGCGAGTGGAGGAATGCCAGCGTGCCGCTGGAGGCCGACGGCAAGACGCGTAGCGCGTGCCTCCGGTACGAGCCGCCGTTGCCCGACTCGGAAGACATCGAAAACCGCACCAAGGTCCCTTGCGACGCCGGCTGGGACTACGACGTAGATGCCGAATCGGGAGTTATCTCCATTGTGATCGAGTGGGACCTGGTATGCGGCCGCCGGTGGATCTTACGCGCCCTGTCCGCGGTCTACTTGCTGGGAGGCGCCGTGGGAGCTCCGCTGGCTGGCGTCGCGGCCGACGCTATGGGTCGCCGGCCGGTCCTCTGCACGTGGCTATTCCTCGTGATGTTCTCCGGCGTCTCGCTGGGCTTCGCCGGAACTCTACTGGTGTTCGCCACCCTCCGCGCCATTTTGTCCGCATCGGTCTCCGGCGTCCTGGTCACTTCGCTCGTGGTCCTCTTCGAGGTCACCGACACGCAGCACCGGACTCTCTTCTCCTGCTTGGCTATGTCATCGGCATTTCTCATGGCCGCGCTGTACGGCGAGCTCGTCTACAGCCTCAAGCTCAGCTGGCACGCGTCCCAGCTGGCCTTCATGATTCCCACGAGCGTCCTTGTCTTGGCCGTGTACACGATGGACGAGTCCCCGTGCTGGCTTCTGGCCGTGTCGAACAAGAGGCAAGCCGAGCAGGTGCTATCCTGGGCGGCGCGCGTGAACAGGGTGGACCCGGACGTCTTCAAGGAGCGCCTGTCCGAGCTCAAGGCGGGGCTCAGGAAGCAGGACCCGCAGCAAGCATCGACCCCCCCATGATGCTCCAACTCCCGAGCAAGGTGCTCTTTGGCAGACTTGTACACGTTACATTAAATAAGTAACCGATTGCAACTACAATTACTTCCTTTAAAATGTTGATTGCAGTGATCAGTTACAGCCCCAGGAAAGTAACTGAGCAATAGTGTTCTCGATTACTTTTGCGTTACTTTCCTTCAAATTTTTTCTGCCGTAACGCAGTAACACGTTTACTTAAAACTACAACGAACTACTGTGGCTTGCATGTTACAGAGGAGGCTGGAGGCTCGCGTGAAGACTCGGAGGGTTACTGTGGCTGCTGTGATACACGTTCTTAACTTACAACAAGAGTGGTTTTCCGAAGTTTTCGTCGCTGATTGTTCCACGTTTAATCGTTAGATCAGCTCCTGCAATGAACGATGAAGTTTTCTTCTTATTCGCGGTTCCGAGACACAGCAGAAACTCTCATCTTCATTTGACAAGACACTGACCGGGAGTCGCCGAGCAATGAACAAAATGTGAATAGGTGCTGGCGTCGTTTCGAAAATATACGCATTCGCGCAAGCGCCGTTAACTACTTCTTGTAGATTGCCAGTTGCGACCTCTCTTCATTTTGCATCGCAGAGGTGCACGTCATGGACCTGGTTGTCGACCACCGGTTGCGCGAGCGGACGGCCGTAATGCTCGGTTGCTGGTTCCTCAGCTACGCCATCTTCTTCAACCTCCCCACGCTGCAAGTGATACTCACCAACATGTACGCGCGCCTCGTCCTCGCCTCCCTGAAGCTGACCGGGATCCTGGTGGACGTGCCCATCATCATGCGCGCCGGCAGGCGCCGCTCCCTGGCCTTCAGCATGGGCCGCCCTGTCCACGTTGTCCCTCGCCCTGGCGCTCACCCACGTGCTGCGCGCTCCCGACCATCTGCTCGTCGGCGTCGTCGTCTCCTCGCTGCTCGTCTTCGACATGTGCCTCATCGCCCTGTTCCTCATCTCGGCCGAGCTCTACCCGACCGTGGTGAGGGCGGCTGGACTCTCCTTCGGCTACGCCTCCGGCCAGCTCGGCTCGCTCGCGTCCACCTTCATCGCCGACATCGGCCAGGCCGTGCTCAAGGGAGTGGCGTACGGCGTGGCGGCGGCGCTGCAGCTGTACTTGGCCGTGATGGTGATAAGGCTGCCGGAGACCATGCAGCTGCAACCGGCCAACACGATGCGCGACGTGGAGGCCGGCCGGTGGGCCATGCGCTTGCCCCTCAGGGTGGCGAGGGGCACCACGCAGGGGAACGTCAAGCGCAAGCGTCCCCGAGGCCTCAGCCACGAGCGAAGCAAAAGCCGGAGTCGACAAAACTTGTCGCCGCGCGGGCGAGAAAAAACGACTCGCTGACGTCATCCGGCTGCTGCTGAGTGCATTTGTCTTTACGTCTACGGACGAACTTTACTTTTCCTTCTTGTTTGTATGAAAACTTTGGCGAGCTTGCTTTGACGTAGATATGTACGTTTTTGTTTTTTTTTTCACCGAGCGTATGGCCTGTATAAACAACCCAATGCGATACGATGTCAGTTTATGACGTCATCAAAACTTAAGCTTGCTATTTTTGCGATTTGCCGATGATGGCGATGCAACGCCGCGTCCGGCTTTCCGACAAAGGCTTTGCTATTAAACTAAATATGCGAGTATCTTGCAACCTGTATACATGCGAAGTGCAATCTTTTCTCGGCGTGCGTGACACGTATGTCCAATGAAATTGCGGCAGTTCCAAGCATTGTGGGAATTGAACTCATGCGAAGCACTTACCGAGTAGGTGTCCAATAAAATTGTGGCAGTTCCAAGCATTGTGGGAATTGAATTCATGCGAAGCACTTACCGAGTAGATGTCCAATAAAATTGTGGCAGTTCCAAGCATTGTGGGAATTGAACTCATGCGAAGCACTTACCGAAGTAGTTGCTTATGCCGCACTTTGTGAAGAGATGCATCGACGTCTTCATAATTTGAGCAGTGTGCATATCGTGGGCTTTCCAGGCATGTTAGCTACAATGGCATCTAAAGGTTAGCGCTTGGTATGACGACGCGCCAGGTTGGTCTAGTGAGTGTGGCGCTCGACCGCTGACCCGAAGGCCGCGGGATCGAATCCCAGCCGCGACGGCCACATATCGATGGAGGCGAAGTGCTCGAGGCCCTTGTTCCTGGATATAGGTGCACGTTCGAGAGCTCCTGATGGTCAAAATTTCTGAGTCCTCCACTGCTCCGTGCCTCATGATAATATTGTGGTTTTGGGACGTAAAACCCTCGAAGATGATGTAACGCCGGCACTCTTGTTACGGCACAGATGTCGCTTTTACTATATCTAATTGTAAGCAGCGTACGTTGACATATTCTTGTGGGGACGAGCCCTTCGTAACAAACCGTGTGTATCTATGGTTTTCCTGCACAGTGTCTAGCCGCCTACGTCTGGCTGCTTTCGTTGTCACCTCTTGGTATATACCAAAACAGGCATAAAGTTAGGAGTGTATATGATGGGCAGGTCGTGACATGAATCATTAACGGGCATGCTGCGTACGTCTTACAATGTGGCGCATACCCGCATGCGAAGGCCCAAGGTATGGGGATATACGCCATAGGTGACTCACAATTTATATAAACTCGGGACAGCGTAGACTATTTTTACTGTCGAGGGTAGATATAGATCGTGAATCGCTTGTGACACCTATCGGCACTCCGGGCCCTCTCGTGGTCGTCCCCTTAACTTGTACATATCGAAATTTGCATCAGAGTGCGTGACGAACACGACCAACTGGTCATGACACAACGTGACATGCATGTCGCGTACGTCAAGAAACAATTTCTCTCAGTCACGTGTGGTGCCTAGCCGCGTACAACGCCCTGTGGAATGTGGGTATGCGCGGCGATACCATCCATATCAGCCCAGGAAAGGCGAGAATAGACTTTGGAAATCTTACCTCGCTACAGCGCTAGCATTAAATAACCCCTGTCGTAGCGAGTCTATTTCCGGCATCGTTGTCGGTGAGCACAACACCCTGATGGACACAAGGAATAAAAAAACCGCCAGGCCTGCGCGGAAAGCGCAGCACAGTCACAGCGAAAGCTGGAAGAGCGCCATTTCTAGAACCCGTTGCAAACTTTCTTGGGACAACTAATACAAGAACGCTTACGAGGCACCCACTACGCCATTTTAGGGGCGAAGCACCTTGGGTAGCACAATGTCGTCGAGGCTTGCCGTAGTCCCTAGTGGAAGCGCAGGTGCGAAACATCTGTGCGCAATACCGTCTACAGATTGTACATAGCGCGCATATGGTTCAAAACAAACAAACAAAATAAAATGCCACAACACCGTAAAATCACCGACATTTAACCACCCATCAATCAAAGCATATGACGGAACAAAAGGTTAAAAAGAACAAAATAAAAGGCTGTTAACCAGAACAAAATAGAAGTCCATGATTCATGATCCGATGCACACTGCTTCGCCTCATCATCGGCATTCACTTCGTGTATCTGCAGTCATTTTTTGATTCGGTGTGACATGACAATGAAGAATTATGGCTGAGCCCTTTGTAATGGGTTGGAAGCATTCATTGACCCTCTTGTTACGCAATTCATATTGTGTGACGCCAGCTTACATAACTCGCATTCTGTGACCCCTGGTTGTTGTTTTGCTCTTCTATCACGCTATAGTACGCATGTTAACGCGGGTTTCTCCCGACATAGCGCTTGTATAGGGTTTTTCTGCGCGAGTTTCTTTTTTTTTTATTTGCGACATAGACTTGCCCTTAAGGCATAATATTTGTTGTGTATATCTGTATTAAATGTGCGCCGTTAGGCCGGTGTTGTGCATGAAATGAACCAATGTCTTGTGGAATGCGGTGTCATGTATCCATTGGTCATAACTGTTTGTGTCACTGTAGCGAAGGCAGGCTTGCAGGAGATGACGGGAGCGTTCCGACTGTAACCCTTGGCACGTCCATATTAGATGGTATGCATCTGCTTGCATCACCGGAACAGAACAGTACGGGCATGTAACACCCACTTGTAAATGCGACCAGTTCCACGCTGAGATAAGAGCCGGTGTAAGGGCCACCCCTGCCCGAAGCCTCCTAAGCACGACTTCCTCCGCCCTAGTAAGATGAAGGGGGAGAGAGCAGACACACGGGGGGGGATAAGAGCGCGTGTATCCTGCCAGAGAACATTTTTACGGGCACGGATTGAGTTTAGGGGTTGAGGTGGAAGTGGAATAGATGGAAGGTCTATATTAGGAGGGCAGTGTGCCTGTTGATCGGCAGCAATATTGTGAGGGTTCGCAGCATGGCCTTGAATCCAGTGTACCCTGACGCAAGTGGCTGTATTGCGGTTGATCTTGTGTATCGCCTCGCAGATTTCGATGGCCTTGTGAACTTTCTGGAGTTCCTGGATAGCCGCTAAAGAATCAGTGAATACGTCAAGTTGCTTAATTGTAGGCAGCTTAGAGATGACATCCCGCACTGCGTCATGGATGCCTTGAAGTTCCATTACAAGAGGAGTGGCTTCCGTAGATAGATAATGCTGGTGACCACTGATGAAGTTATGCGTGGTACTTAGGAATGATCTCCTCCCGCCGTCTTGTAGGATAGCAGCATCTGTATAGACTTCTGGCACCGGCATGGCTCTGCGGTAGAATACTGGGTTGCCATGGGGAGGACCCAGGTTCGAAACCCGTTCCATCCTGGATATTTTTTTATTTTATTTTTTATTTCTTATTTCGAGCGATAGCGGTTACGGACACCGGCGGCGGCGGCGGACAACTGCGACACCCTTGTTGTTATCTCATAACAGCTTTCGCTGTAAAAAATATGAGCAGCATGCACTGGTGGTGCCGGGCTGCACTAACAACGGAGCTTGGGGCCGACCCACAGCTTGTCATTTTCTACAAGCTCGACGAAGTCCTTGCTAGATATGGCTAGGCATTACAAGGCTTGGCTATGTGTAGCGTAGAGCTGTATCGCTTTGCGAAGTGTCGTCGTGGCTACGTCAAATGAAGGATTAATTAGCACGTTCTTAATTATCTTGTTGTTAATTAGCATTGCCATAATTAGCGCGGGCCTAGTTGATAAGTTTTAATTTACATGGTCTACCACAGAGACACGCCAGTAGTTGAAACTAATTCGGAAAAAGAGTCTATGCAGGCGTCGTATCGCGACAAAATCAATTCTTCTTGCAGTGTTTGCTATCCACGTTTATGGCATTGTAATAAACATTACATATGTCTATTATACAACTCAGCGGACTCTATAATGAAGCGTTGATCGACTACTTAGCAATACGCCAACGACGGCTACCCGTGATATGCACATCCATCAAGTGTGCAATTTCACACTTGGTTCCCCTCCTCCTCTCCGTAACTGACACCCTCTCAGTTTACTCTCAATTTGCTGTCACTGCACACCCGTTTACGTGTCCATTAGGGCCAGACGCATCTCTCCAGTAGCGTCGCACATCTCTTCCTCGCTCGTGCTGTGAGTCCGTGTAAATGCCACGAGGCCACCCTCAGGGCCGTCACCATCGTGCAGAGTTCCAGACAGGTCGCTCGCGCTCTCGGTTCGGCTGAGCGCAGAGCGCAGGCTGGACGACGCACTGCGCGACCGCCGCCTCGCGACTATGGCCGTCGTCGACTCTGGAGGCGGAGAGCGGATCGCCGGACACCGATGCACCGCGGCCGACTGGAATCGCGACCTGGTTCGTCACTGAGGATGATCCCTGCGTCGCTGAGAAACTGTGCTGCTCGCGCTGGCGGTCGTGAGGCTCTTGCTGCGCCTTCTCCTGGATCCATTCGTAGCTCAGTCCCAGCTCCTTCAGCTTGCGTTCGTACTGCTGCTCCAGTCTTCGCCGGGCTGCTGCCTGAGGTACCAGAGAGAAAAAAGATATGAATGGGTGAACGAATGTGCAGAAAACTAAAGTGATGTTAAAGTCTTGTTGGAGAATAACCCTTTGCGATATGTAGCAAGGTACTTGGAAGTGGTAAAGGTCTACTTAGGGTCGATGATGACCGCAGATTTGAACCGTGAGACCGAAGTAATTAGAAGAATAAGAATGTGATGGAGCGCTTTTGGCAGGCATTCAACGAGAGTGGCAGTTAAAGAAAGGTACATAAAAGCTGCATCTTACCGATACTTACCTACGGGGCGGAACCTTGCAGACTTACGAAAGGGATTCAACTTAAATTGAGGACAATGCAGCTGGCTATGGGAAAAAAATGATAGGTGTAACCTTAAGGGACAAGAATGGAGCAGAGTTGGTCAGGGAACAAGCGGGTTTTAAGGACATCTGTAGTCCAAATTAAGAAGAAGAATCGGGCGTGGGCCATGTAGCGAGAAGGTCGAGATAACTGCTGGTCATTAAGAATGACGGGCTGGATTCCAAGAGATGGCAAGATTAACAAGTTTGCGGGAATAACATGGACGCGAACATGCACAGGACAGGTTTATTTGGAGAAACACGGGAGAGGCATTTGCCCTATAGTGGGCGTAGTCAGGCTGATGATAATGATGATGACAATTTTCTCGAACAGTTTTGCTTCCACAAGTTTGCAAACGTCGCTGCGAAGTCACCCGGGGGGTCCCTATAGTGATTACTGCCACTTCTGGCACCAACACATAAGCCGAATACATCCATGCGACTCAGGTTAACGGTAACGCCAATTGTAAGGTAAAGATTCCAGCTGACGCTAATCACCGAAGTAATTAAACGTCGTTTATTGCGCTGAAGTCAAAAACGAGTAGTGAAATTAAATATTACACTAGAACATGGTACTCATCATCAGCAGCAGCAGCAGCCTGACTACGTCCACTGCAGGGCAAAGGCCTCTCCCATGTTCCGCCAGTCAACCCGGTCCTGTGTTTTCTGCTGCCACGTTTTACCTGCAGACTTCTTAACCTCATCTGCCCACCTAATTTTCTGTCTCCCTCTCACGCGTTTGCCTTCTCTTGGAATCCAGTCAATTACGCTTAATGACCAGCGGTTATCCTGCCTACGCGCTACATGCCCGGCCCATGCCCATTTCTTCTTCTTGATTTCAACTATGATATCCTTAACCCCCCGTATGTTCCTTTACCGTGGTAATAGTGCTCAGGAAAACTGACCCCCCGCCTTGACCGCTTTATACCTTCAGAGCATCTTCAACGAATCTGTGGAATAAAAGAACAACGCCGACCAAGGTAAAAGGCACAAAAATTTTTAAAAAAGACGTTTCGGCTACACCACGGGAGCCTTTGTTCACATTGTCAACAAACGGCGTAGTACGCTCTTCTTGAGTACGTGTTATCACGTGTGGCCGACATCGCGCACACACACAGGGGGGAGTGTTCCAATATTTCTGTTTAGTGTGTGCGCAGTAGTCTGAATAGACAAATAATCTAAATGCAATCGCGGGAACAACTTCCTTTCAATGGCGATGATGCAGGAATCGTCCCAGTTCACAGCGTGTACCGTGGACAGCACATGATGTGCTAGAGCATTAGAAGCAACTTTACTACTCTTGACGTCATTGAAATGCACCCGGAGCCTTATTTTGAAGTTCACTAGCTTTCTCACAATATTTAAAACATTTTTTTTTCACCGCAGCGCCGTAAGGCAGTTTTCCTCGAAAGAAGTGCAAAGAATGTTACACCATCGGAACATATTCGTTGTTATAGTTGTAGGCAGCTGTTATGTTCTTTTAAAGCAGCGAATGCGCGCATTATATAGGTCAGCTCAGGCAAGCATATTTTTAGGTGCAACGTCGGATTCACCTAAAAGTTTTTGTGTTGCAGATTTGCCGACGCGCTACGCCATCATGCGATCACATTGATTGTGCAATGTAACTGCTTACGCGGTTACGCACAACCTGCTTACGCAGGTTGTGCGTAACCAAGGCATGCAATCAAGATATGATATGAAGAATAACCATATATTAAAAATGTACCCTTGAGGAACCCTGTTAAGGGTAATTAAGGGTGAATAATTAAACGATGATGTATGACTGAGTTATAGCCAGCGTAAAACATGATACGGTGATTATAGCCACCACGTACCACGGCTTGCCGTTCCAGGAGCAGCGGCATGGCTCGAACACGGGCCTGCATGCTCTGTATCTCTCGCTTGTACTCCGCCTCGCGCTCCAGCGTAGTGCGCCTGCGTCGGGGATGGCAAATGACAAATCTCAGGATGAATAACCGTTGCTTACGTTGTATGCCTGTGAATATATACTCTACCACCGTGGCTTAGTGTCCCCATGTTGTCAAAACGTGCTAGAGTACCGAACTGTCTTGTGGGTACATAAACATACCATTTTAAAGCATCAAGCACAGCGACCGTAGCGATCATTCACACCGGCCCCGCAGCATCCAAACAACCTAGATTCTCGCTCTCCTCATTTAAAGCACTAAGTGTACCCGTGTCATGGCTGTTATCAAATCGACTTTTTTTTTTTTTTTACTTGTACCTTGGGGTTCTTCTTGCTGCGCTTTTTCATGTTCTACCGATCTGAATGTTAACGTTTATCTAATATGTTTTGATTTTGCCAATAATTCCGTTCACTTGCTGTGTTAGTTATTACCCTCAATGCTTGTATAATTAACCGAGGGTCCCACTACAGTTCTTTTACTTTGGGACCCTCGCCTGTATATTTGTTGATCTTGTACTACTTTTTTGAAAGCAATAAACTGAAACTGAAACTGAAAGCATCTATTGCTCCGTTTCATGCATGAGGTGCAGCGTTGTGGAAGCTATGCAAGAAGTTCTGTCAGCAAGATTTGTAAGCACGCGTCTCGTGCTCGGCTTTCGCCGTCGTAAACGTAGCCTCCGCGACTGGCTCCGACTACGCGCTCCGCGAACTAATCTCGGAGGCCACGATAAGAAAATAGGAGTGCTAAGCGATCCAGAATAACCTATTGACAAGCGTAGTATGACAGGGTTTGTCTATATCTGAGTCAAAAGGCATCTACATTTATAACTCAGTGTGAAAACGAAACGATATCGTATTACGGGTGGTAAAATAATTGGGCTATTTCTTGGTGCGAACACATCTACTGCAAAGAAGTCTCGCTAGCTTCCATTCGCTGTACACCTGATAAATGAAAGAGTGTGTGGCATACGCAACAACGTCCACGTTTCAACCCGCGCCTGTCAAACGTCTTGTGGCTTCACTGCAACTGCGCTCTGCGTGAGGCAGTGCACCCTTTACAGAGCAACATGGAGCGAGAGACAAATGGACGCGGTCCGTTCTCCTGGCGTCAGTGAAGGTACGGTTCAGTAAAGTGAAGCTTTGGGCTAGTTGGTTTTGCATTATGAAATAGGAACAACGCGATATTCTACACCGTTTAGTGCTATTTAATAGCCATTTTGCGAGTCTGTTTTGCAACAATCAGGCGACAGTATTTTATCTTCCGCTGACGAGGTTCGGAACATCAGCGGTGACGCGCCGGTCCTCTTCACTTCACATTGTTAAAGATGTGCGAGCAAAAAAGTTAAAAAGCAGCTTGACGAAAAGAATGCTGTTCTGTAGCATTACAAGTGATCATTTCGAAACAAGCTACTTTAAGTAAGCGATATAAGCTAGCTCCCAACGTCACTTTCTAAAAAAGCTTATCTTGAACCTCTCCTCTCTCTTTACTTTGTCTCCGATTAGAGTTCGAAATAAAGGACGAAGCCAGTTACGATACAAAATAAATGTATCGCAGTAATACTGATTACTGGGCAAGTTGGTATGTATCCATATTTAAACTTTTTTTTGCGCGCACAAAAGACAAGGACCAACGAAGGTAGACGCGCTCGTGTGTCTATCTTCCTGGTCCTTGTCTTTTGTGCGCGCTAAAAAAAGTTTCAATATGAAAAAAAATCACGCCATATCCACGAAGTGAATGATGATGAGGGGGCGAAGCTCGATCGTTTTCATCCATGGCAGAAAGAGAATGTGTGGTCTGTAACGCACTTATACTTCATGGTCATCAGCGTCATCGTCATCGTTATCACGTGTAGTGGGTACATTCCACTATACTGGAACGCGCTTATACTTCATCGTTATCACGTGTAGTGGGTACATTCCACTATACTGCGTCATCGTCATCTTTATCACGTGGAGTGGGTACATTCCACTATACGTGGCTATCTACCTACCTACCTACCTACTACTACTACTACTACTACTACTACTACTAGTACTACTACTACTACTACTACTACTACAGAGGAGGGACAGACCCACACCCTTAGGAGCTTTGCCCCTAAAATAAATGTAGTTGAATCATTATGCATATAGATTTCGGCCATACCTGAGAGCCCTGAGCCTCTCTTTGGCCGAGGGTCCGGGCTCTGGGGTCCGTCTCTGCACCAGCTCGAGTCGGTCGCTCAGCCGGGCCCTGTCCAGCTGCCTGCGACGCTCGGCCCAAGCTCTGTCATGCTGCTCGCGCCGCTCCTTCTCCCGGCGACGCCTGCGCGCGCAGCGCGCTGTCAACAGCGCTGTTGAAATCGAGCTTGAAAGTGCATTTAACTTGCCCGCTTGACACGGCTATTCATCTTGGCACGCCTCCGCGCTTGGTAAACCTCTCTATGACGTGCTTATCTGGTCTCCCTTTTATCCGGTGTTACAGCAGGCACATTTGCCTTTGCTTCAGATTTCGCGGCTTCCGTCCCGCTTTATCTCCTGGATGATTGGATTCAGCCTGTCGCTTCCGCTGAAGCGTACATATAGACTCTACAGCCGACGTGTCATCGATGGCTAGACTGATTGCCCTAACGCCGGGTAAGTAGCCGTTAGACCTCCGCCTGATCACGTGGTACCGCAGCGGCGAAGGCTCCGAGCGAGCGCATCTGCGACGTCTTTCAGCAGCTGATCACGTGACGTGAATTAGAGTTAGAGTTATGGCAGTGACGACAGAGCAGCAGCTGCGGCCTGTAGCGTCCTAGCTGACTGAAGACTGCAGCGTTGTGTGAGGGAGGCGAGTGAAAGACAGCGCAGACGGGTAATAGCGGTGCCAGTGGTTTGAGGAAAGGAAACACGCCTGCTTGTGAAACCCATAATAGAGCTCGGCACAGTGTTGTTGGGGGGAGGGAGACGGGGAGTGAAAGAAGAAAGCCCCAAAGGAGAAGGCCACCTTTTCGGGATATGAGTACCCATTTCACCGAGCGCAACGCCGGGGTATAGTACCCCGGTCACACCCGGCTGGAAGTGTACTTGACACGCTAGCCGGGATACCTTTCTACCCTTCAGAAAAGCCGGTGGGTGCCCAGCGGCACTGGGAATCAGGTCAAGGAGGCCACATTTTGTCCCCACTATATGCCTGTTGCAGTTTTCTCCCTCCTCCAATCCAATTTTAAGAGACCTATGTTCGCGCTCCCCTCCCCGAAACATTGCAAAGCTTTGGTGAGCCTCTTCCTAAAGACCCATGGGACCTTCTTCGAGTAGGCGATGGTCATCGCGATCATGACATCGCATGATTATAAACTTTGTGACGTCACATGACCAAGTTCATCAATTCACATCGTCAATCGGGCAAAGGTAGGCCGTGCCTGGTGGTCGTGCAACACCTCCTGAGGTGCGGAAATCTTCTGTGGAAGGCGGGGGGGGGGGGGGACATTGGACTTGGAAGATCAAGGAATGGAAGATCAAGGATCAAGGAAGATCAATGGCTAGGCAGGTGGTGTGTGTCCCGCCCAGGTTGACTCCACTCCTTGGAAGATCAAGGAATGGAGTCAACCTGGGCGACACACACCACCTGCCTAGTCATTGCTAAGCAGCCTCTCTTGCTCTCGGCCATGACTCTGGTGACTGTAGTGGTGGTTGACGGCCTTATATTGTACTGCAGTGTTCTGGTTCGCACAGTGGGTGCTTCCCTACTTCGTGAAAGTGGCCGGACGCGGGACGCGGGAGGGACGGACATAGCCCCGAGCATAAGATGCTTCGCATCTAAAACAAAAAAAGAACAAAAAAGGACGTGGCAGAGTCAGTCGAATGGCCACATACTTTCGCCGAATACACTTTGGAATTTACAAAGTGTCCTTTAATTTTCCGAGCCCAGATTTCTTTCGTTCTACGGTGGACTTCCCAAGCTGAAGCCCGAGAAGAGCTAGGCATTGCACTCCCCAGCAACGTACGATGAAGTCTCGCAAGCCCTTCAGGCTATGAATGCCAGATCGGCACCTGGCCCTGATGGCATCCTCACGGCCTTTGGCGCACGTTTTTTTTTTTCGAGACTCTTGGGGGGGCCTTCTGACTGATGTGGTGACTACTTTATCACCGACGGAAGAAAGCCGCTGTCGTTCCGGGAAGGTAGAGTTACACGAACACAAGCGCGTGTGTTTCTATCGTATTTTTCGTCTAAGTTGTCGCGCCTTTCAAAATTCATGGTCTAAGTAACCCCAAGTCGTGGAGAACGATCCCTCTACTTAACACGCACTATAAACTCGTAGCGACGCTGTCAGTACTACAGCTGGGACTCCTGCTGAGCGAGTTAGTGTCACACATCCAGTCACGTGCTGTTCCTGCCCGCTTCGCTTTCGCAATGATGACCGCTGATCAGGGACCTCTTTTATTATGGCAAAGAAAAAGGAACTTCAGGAACTTGCGTGGCTCTCGATCAAGCGAAGGCGTTAAACGCGGGGTCGAGCGGGGTTACTTGATCGCAGTACTGAGGACTTATGGATTACCCGACGAGTTCGTTAAATGCTTTGAGCTGCTCTATGAGTGCACCAGTAGTCACCTTTACCGAAACGGTGACGTGACTGAGAGCTTCGCTGTAGAAAGGGGCGTTAGACAGGGATGCCCAGCCGCTCAAGTTTCATTTGTATTGTCGCTGAATCCCTTTATCAGAAAAAAGTCGCGATGTTCTTTGGAATCAGAGGCCTTCCCAAGCCAGGTACCGAGAAAACTAAGGTTACTGCCTACACCGATTATATATTGATATTCCAGATAGTCTTCACGTGCAACCCCAGGTCGCCGACCTCCACAAACTAAATGAGGAGTTTTAAGGCTAGAGCCTTAGATGCCTCAGCAAACGGGAAAGTTGACCGGAGTCTTGCGTCGGTGGCATCGGCGCTAACACTAGTGATGTAAAAGAAAATCATGTGATGACGTCGCTGTATGACGTCACAGACCGCCATAATTTGTGAAGTCACTGTTGAGTCGCATCACGTCACGTCACATGATGACATCATTGCTTGCTCGAGGGTGGGCGGATCGCGGAGACAGTTCAAAACCAAGTTCGGTGCGGAAAGCTTTCTGTGGGTTGCAGGGCAGTATCAGTATATCGACTGTGAAGAAAAAACAGGGTTGATCCCTTCCGTCATAGGAATCGGTATAACACGAAAGTCAAACGTGTCCTTACAGAAGTAGTCGAATGTTTACTGCACATTGATATAAGAGAGCTTGCACAATGTCTATTGGTGTGTTGACAGTTATAGCACCCTTTAACGCGGATGCATCCACGTTGACGCTTGATGGTACATCTGTATCCCGACGAATAACGTCTATGATGAATGATTAAAGAAACCCTTGTGGTCATAGATGCTTGTGGTAGCTGTACGGTGGGAGCGGAGTCATTGAAAGGCGGTGTGACAGCCAGAAGAGCATGAATGATTGGGCGCCGAACTTGGGCTAAGGTCGCCTACTCGCGGCATGTTAGAGTTATTGAACAACGCTGCCCGACCAGAGGGAAACGCAACGCGCGTCGTGTCTTCCCCGTTGGCCGGCTGCGATTTTTCGCGGGGCGAGCTAGGAACATGGCTAGGGACGCGGAGTTACGGCCACGCGACGCACTCTCGCGTCGCACAGCTATTTTAGATGTGAAGCATCTTATGGCGAAGCTTAATCCGGTGGTGGTGGTGTGCCGCGTGCCCACCCTTACTGCGCATGCGCAAGCCCTTTAAAAAAATAAAAATAAAAAACCTCCTCTCCCCCTCTCTCCTCTAGGCATCCCTCCCCGCGGCAAACACACACTCACTGCGCATGCGCGTCCCCCCTCTCTCTCTCCCCTCTTACACTCCCCCCTCTCTCCTCTAGGCATCCCTGCCCGCGGCGTCTACACTCCCACTGCGCATGCGCGTCCCCCCTCTCTCTCCTCTCCTACGCTCCACCCTCTCTCCTCTACGCATCCCCTGCCCACGGCTTTCACACTCTGCGCATGCGTGTCACCCCCTCTCTCTCCTCTCCTACGCTCCCCCCTCTCGCCTCGCGACGCCGACGCAGGCAGCGTCTGCTAGCGAGTTTCTTGGTTGAAAAAACCGACTGCTCGCGCTGCACAACCGTTCACTGGCCACCCCGTATATATGGCAATGGATCTTGACCTCCAAGGTGGTGCCGGTGGGAGATTTCTCCTGTGCGTTGTTGAACAATAAAAATTCGGAGCGTGCGCGTTAACTAAAAGCGGAGTGCGGGTCTCTGTGTCCAGTCGGAGTCTTCTGTCTCTCATTGCCCATTAGCAGCGATTGGCATGTTCCGGTAGGAAACACTGCTCCATCACTGCCTGCTTTGCGCCTCCCCAGTTTTCTCTCCTGCGCAACGCTGCGATGAGCGCCAGCGTCAACGCCGCCGCCAGTGTAAGCGTTAGCGCCCGCTGCTTCACATCTACACATGGTTCCCTTTAGCGGGAGATGGTGTAATTTTTTTGGTATGGACGGATGCTACGAGTGTGGATGCTAGGGGTAAGGTAGCCACCTGGCAGTGTGCTAATGCGTCGGTTCGACTCCCATTGACGGAACTTTTTTCTTTGTCTTCTGATCATGCGTATTTTTTCGACGTCATTTCCGTGACGGAAATACGTCACTCAAATCTTGGTGGACCCCGGCATAAAACACTTTCGTGTTAAAAGAAGTTAACCTTCGCCTTCGAGTCGTCTTTGGCGAATGAATATGGGACCCTGTGGTTTTATTGCTATCTCGTGCAGCGAAAATGGTAGTGACTTGGACTTTCACTTAGCGGTGTTGAATCAGCCATTAGATATGTAAAATAGGAGACAGTAATTTTTGTGTCTATCCTTTATCGTGTTCGTTCAAAAAAGTAAATAGTTGAAGTGATATGTGTGAGCGTGCATCCCTCTGTTTTTCCTTCACCCTCCGAACAGGGGCAGTGTGCTAGCATTGCTTCTTCATTATAGTTTCTGCGCACTCACGGACTCACGGATCGCCGCATTTTCCCGCCTCCCAATCCGCATACAGCTCCGATGCAACCAAAATGCACTCACGCCAGCTCCCTCTGCCGGAGCAAGGTGCACGCGTTCATCTTGACCATGAGAGACGGTCGAGGAGCGCCGGGGTAGTCCGTCGCGTCCGACGACGCCAGCGACGAGCGGGGAGAGCAGGACGTGCTGCGCATCCTGACCACACTGCGGGGACGGCTGCCTGCGTCTGAGCGCAAAAACAAAAATAAACTGTTATTCCTTGACAGGCTTGAGGTTCGGGGTCCGGGCCCTTGCACCAGCAGCGTAGCCAGAATGATTTTTTTTTAATGGGTTGAGGGAGGGCAGGGGAGTCTAATCCATACTTTATTTACGTTCGTGAGTGTGTTTGTTTGAGTGCCTGTGTATACACACCCGCAAAATTGAAAAATTTGGGGGGGGGGAGGGTTGAACCCCAAACCCCCCACCTGGCTACGCCAGTACCTTCTAGCAATACGTACATGCCTACATACATACATACATACATACATACATACATACATACATACATACATAATACATTATTATTATTATTATTATTATTATTATTATTATTATTATTATTATTATTATTATTATTAAATGCGTGTTTCGTATGCAGTTTTGGGCTTGGAATAACACCTTTTTCCTAGGCGAACATGAGAGAATAACCGTGAAGCAGGACACAAGAAACGTCCTGTAAATGTATAACCAACACAAAATATGAAGAATAAGAATAATTTCCATTAGGAAAGCATTACACACTTTAAGTTCGGCGTGGGAGAAATTGGTCGCATAGTAGAAGCAGCGGTGAACGTTGGCTGTTTTCTTGTTTTGACTAAGGGTTGGATAGCACTTGCTAACTGTTCCTGCCCACATCTCCTTTTCGGAAGAAGTCTGTTTGCTTAAAAGACTTTTAAGTGCCCGTGTGACAGGGGTATTAAAAGGATACAATAAAATGACACATGTGTGCTACTATGTCTACGCCTGTCTTCACTTAAATACTTCGTACACTACGGCGCCAAACCGTAGAGAAATTGGTCGCCCTGTTTATTCGTAGAGAATATAGTGCTTGCCTTAGCTAGTTAGTTGCACATCGGGAGGAGGGTTTCCAGTCGAACGCACTGACAAGGACGCAGGAAGGACAGCGTTCCTAGTCCGGCGTTGTGTCGTCTTTGTTGCCGTGTCCTTGTCAGTGCGTTTGACTCGAAACCCTGAAGAAAGAAGGTACACCGGCCAAATAAAAGTTTAAAAAATGACGTTCCGGCTTTCCACGGAAGCGTTGTTCACAATTGTGCACAAGGCTTTGGTATGGAAGCCGAAACGTATTTTCTTTTAAAACTTTTATTTGGTCGGTGTACCTTCATTCATGTTTCATCCCAGGGTTGCCGTTGGGCCGATAAGAAAAGGAGCCAGAATTCAAGCCAAAAGTAGCCAAACTAGCCATTCCAATTAATTTTGTCCCCAAATTTGTAGCCAAATGGAACAGATTATGCATTATTAGTAGAGTTTTTCTTATTGAACGACAAATAATACCTTTCGAATACAAGCCAGACCTTAAATATAAGAGCACAGAACATTCCCTTTTGCTTTGTCTTCATCGCAGATAAGTTGCAAATAAATAAATAACTAAATAAATAAATAAATAAATCATGGTAAATTCTGTGCGCCTGCATAAAGTTTATGTACAACAGGTAGAGTTCTTCTTAGATAGCGAGTAATTTTGGAACATTCCTGCCAACAAGTGAATAGGAACATTAAACGTTGAAGCAGTTTCTTTCTTTTCTTTTTTTTTTTTTTTTTTGACGCCTGAGATCGAGTTTGAAAAAGACTTTACATAATACCAGTCCAGTTTCAGAAAGTGAAATCTGGTTGAAGATTAACAGCTGTCATTCAGTTGCGGATCTCAGCTTTTGTCAAGTTTACACGAACACACGTGCTGCGCATCAAAATTGGAAACTTGCGCGTAGCATTAGCATAGATGGCGAGCGCCGTGGGCAGCGTACCAGCCAGGCCTTTGTCATCATGCACGCAACTCCACCACTCCGTATTGGAACGCACGCCGAGCGTTGCATTGGGGTGTCTCGATGCTCACCAACCTGCAGTTGGGTGAGGACACGTGCGCGCATTGTCTGACACGACAGAAAACCTTCGAAACACTGCATTTTATCCGTAAATAATGAGGAAGATGGCTGCCAAATGCGCCGAAACAGAAGTTCAAAAGTAGCCAGAAAGTAGCCATGGAGCCAACCTGAAATTTTTGTCGCCAGACGGGGTCATAAAGTAGCCAATTTGACGCAAAGTAGCCACCAACGGCAACCCTGTTTCATCCCGACCAGACGGGTTTCCGTCGAACTCTGTATTTTGACCGGAAACCCTCTTCTCATCTTTTCCCCCCTCTGTGAACTCCCCCCCCGCCCCCCATGTGAGGCTACCCCCCGAGACGAGCTAAAGGCCTGACCACACGTGCCCGTTGCAGCGCGTCAGCGCTTGGCTTTTTGACGCGGCATCGCGCCCTCTCCCTATGGAGAGAGAAATCACGCGTCTACGCGAAGCTGCGCGCCCTTTCTCTCCATATGGAGAGGGCGCGACGCCGCGTCAAAAGCCACGCGCTGGCGCGCTGCAACGGGTACGTGTGGTCAGGCCTTTAGTGCTCGTCTCGTGTCTGTTTCTCGATTGTGTCTTTGTTGCTTGCGCCTACCTGCTCAAATATGCAATCCTAAAAGCAGGCTCGCCCAGGTTTCAGTTCCCACCCCCTTGTCCCTTACAAGCGAGCTCTGTATACCTGCTTCGTGCTGCCGGCTTGCCGTGGACGTCGAAGAGTCCGTCGAGCGGGCGCTGTCGGCTCTCGAAGCCCTGCGCACGGGGTGGGCGACGGGCGTGGACGGCGGAGGAGCACCGCACCGTTGCAGCGCCGACTCGGACGCGCACCGCACCAGCGAGGAGGAAGAGGCCGACGACACGGACACCACGGTGCTCAGCGGAGACGAGCAGCGCCTCCTCTCCCGGTTACGAAACAGGGACAGCGTGGCCTCCATTGTAAACCTGTGTGTACACACTGAAAGGCATTGCCAGTCACCGTTGAAGGAAAATTAGGAGCCCATCACCTAATGAATCATGAATGGTAGTCTACCACTGTCCCTCAAGAGGAAGGTATATAACAGCCAGTGGCGTAGCCAGGGGGGTGGCACACCGGGCACGTGCCCCCCCCCCCCCCTTGAAATTTTTTTTCGCCATGGCATACAGAGCGAAAAATGACCATTTCAAGGAGGCGCCCCCCCCCGCCTCCCCCCCGAAAAAAATTTCTGGCTACTACCCTGATAACAGCTGCATCTTACCGCTACTTTCATATGGAGCAGAAACCTGGAGACTTACAAAGAGGGTTCGACTTAAACTGAGGACGACGCAGCGAGAAATGGAGAGGAACATGATAGGTGTAACCTTAAGAGACAGGAAGAGAGCAGAGTGGGTCAGGGAACAAATGCGGGGTTAAGGATATCATAGTTGAAATCAAGAAGAAGAAATGGACATGGGCCGGGCACGTAGCACGTCTGCAGGATAACCGCTGGTCATTAAGGGTAACTACTGGATTCTAAGAGAAGGCAAACGCGTGACGGGGAGACAGAAAATTAGGTGGGCAGATGAGATTAAGGAGTTTGCAGGTATAACGTGGCAGCAAAAGCACATGACTGGGTTGATTGGCGGAACATGGGTGAGGCCTTTGCCCTGCAGTAGGCGTAGTCAGGCTGATGATGATGATGATGATGATGATGATGATGATGATGACTTAATGAAAAAAATATGGGGAGGGGGGGGCACACAGCACACAAAGCTTGGCGTGCGCATGCCTGAACTACTTTTTAGACGTGAAGCATCTTAGAGCGGGGTTCAATCCGGTGGTGGTGGTGGTGTGCGGCGTGACCACCCTTACTGCGCATGCGCAAACCCTTTCAAAAAAATATAAACATGAAAAACTTCCCCATCTCCCGCTAAAGGGAACCATGTGTGGATGCGAAGCAGCGGGGGAGATGGTTAGCTTGAGCGGGAGAAACGTCGCCGCTCTCGTTTCGCGGCAGCGGCCCGGGCGCTCATCGCGGCTCGGCAGAGGAGAGAGAACAAGGCGCGCGCGCTCCGTCATTTTCATACCGCAGAACTACCATGGCGCCCCCCAGCGGAGTATGCAGCTGTCGCACCACCTGTCATGCGAGCCGCTCGATAGAGTAAAGGATTCCTAGAGGAGAGAACGGGGGGGGGACCAGGGGCGTAGCCAGAAATTTTTTTCGGGGGGGGGGGGGGGCACCTCCTTGATTTTGGGGGGGTGCACCGCCCTGAAATGGCCGTTTTTCCCTCTGCATGCCATGGCGAAAAAAAATTTCGGGGGGGGGGGGGGGGGGGGGCACGTGCCCGGTGTGCCACCCCCTGGCTACGCCACTGGGGGGGGGGACCGTAGGAGAGGAGAGAGAGGGGACGCGCATGCGCTGTGGGGGGTGTGGGACGCGGGAGCCGCTCCGTAGAGTAGAGGATTCCTAGAGTACAGAAAGGGGGTGAGCGTAGGAGAGAGCGGGAGAGGACGCGCATGCGCTGTGGGGATGTCGGACGCGGGCGCCGCTCCGTAGAGTAGAGGATTCCTAGAGTACAGAAAGGGGGTGAGCGTAGGAGAGAGGGGGGGAGAGGACGCACATCCGCTGTCGGGGTGTGGGACACGGGGGGCCGCCCCGTGGAGTAGAGGATTCCTAGAGGAGAAAAAGAGGGGGTGAGCTTAGGAGAGGAGAGAGAGGGAGAAGGGACGCGGGACGCAGGCCCCGCTCCGAAGAGTAGAGTATTCCTAGAGGAGAGAAAGGGGGTTAGCGTAGGAGAGAAGAGAGGACGCGCATGCGCTGTAATGGTGTGGGACGCGGGAAGGAGGGACGGACCCAGGTTTCTCTCCTGCGCAACGCTGCGATGAGCGCCAGCGCCAACGCCGCCGCCAGTGTAAGCGTTAGCGCCCGCTGCTTCGCATCTACACATGGTTCCTTTTAGCGGGAGATGGTGTAATTTTTTTCCCTTACTTTCTACCGCATTGCGCGATGCTCCCTCCCGGCTTTTTTCTTCCTCCATGCCGGGACTTCCACACCCGTGTCTAGCAGTGCAACACTCGCAACAAGTCGTTGTTGCCTGTAGCAACAACGACGGTCACGCGTGAAACAATGAAGTGCAACATTCAAAGGAAGCAATGAAATGTGACAACGTGAACCGACAAGTGACCTCGATAAAAGATCCGATTGCCGTAATCAGAAAGGGCTGATCGAAGACAAGTCCACTATCGAGAGAGCATCGGTTATTGGAGAACGGCGCCATACACATACGCATCTGACCGACGCACATTTGAGGACCTGTTTGTGTACACCCTCATTTCCATAAGCGTGTGCAGGGTTTCGCTTAAGGGGGGGGGGGGGGGCGATGGTTCGTCGCAGCGCCCCCCCTGCCTATTATGTCAATGCATGGGGCTGAGTTTGTGCCCCCCCCCCCCCCGAGTCGCAGCGCCCCCCCTCTCTATTATGTCAACGTATGGGACTGAACTTGCGCCCCCCCTCCAAGGTGACTAGGGGGGGGGGGGCAGCCGCCCCCCCCTGCCCCCCCCTCGTGCCCACGCCTATGCTCATTTCTGTACCATCACTGGAACCGGGTTTCTCGCGTATACGACGGCGCCGCCACCGAAATGTGTAACTTATAAAATATTCGCTTAATAAATAAATAAATAAATAAATAAATAAATAAATAAATAAATAAAAATAAATAAATAAACCCACAGGGTTCCTTGTGTATTCGGTTTAAGACGACTCGAAGGCGAAATACATCATTTTCTTTATCTTCTCTGTCGATGTATTGATATATACCCCGCCCCGCTCCCTTCCGACAGCTTTCTGGACCTAACGTAAATTTCGCACTGCCTCCATGATCGGAAGCATTGCAAGCTTTCTGCGTCTCACCTGGTTTTACATGGCCTCCGTGATCGGACCACCTTTGACTAAGCGACGATGTCATGAGATGACGCCTGCACGTTACATCACGTTGTTTGACGTCACAGATTTTGGCGATCTATGGCGTCATGATAACGCCATGAGGTAACGTCATTACGTGAGTATATTTTTTGCGTCACTCGTGCTCACAGCGCCGAAGCCGCCGACAGTCAATTAAGGCTTTTGCGTTAGTAAATACATGAAATGCGTCTCGGCAAGAAGCTGCGACTGAAAGCTGGCTTTTCCGTAGTAACGTCGTTCGTGGGGCGGAGCCCGCTTTACAAGTGCCACCTACTGGCGATAGCGTGTCTAACCTCCCGTGAAGAGCAGCCTTATCGCTGTTTATCAGGTAGATTATCTGAAGAGGCTTGGTCGATCACCATTGTTAACCATCTAGGTATTATTAACATTTTGTTTTGAAATTAGCCTAAATTTTAAAAAAAATTGGCGGAAGCTTGCACTAAGCCGCGCAAGGCTTGACACAGCGAAAGTGGACGATTCTGAAGACTAATCTGGTTGCTTCTAGGTTGCTTCTAGGCCTTAGCTAGGTGATGCAGCTTCTAGGTTGTTGCTAGGCTTTAGCTAGGTGATGCTAGGTTGCTTCTACGTTGATTCTCGGCGCAGAGAGGTTCGAGTTAAACCACAGACAGTCACATACACGACTCGATTGTCCAAACTCCAGAGACAGAAACTCGCGCTGAAACAAAGTGTTCGCTTCGTCCTCTCATAAATCCACAGGCACGTCGACGTTCGCGTAGCCTGCCAGCACTTCGGGGTCTTCTCGAAGCCGCCGTTGCCTTTCCCATTCCCTAGCATTCTCTCGTTGTACGCACTCGGGGTCTTCGGCTCGCCGCCGTCGCTTCGCGGCCATTTGTTGGGCTAAGTGTTGCCTTCTTCATTTTTAGTGAACCAGTGGTGAGTAGTGGGATTCACACAATTTCTGTGGCACATAGCCGTCTATGATGATGATAGTTTTGTGGCAGGCCGCACGGTGGCACACACCCGTTAAAATGATAGTTTTCTGCGATCGACTCACAAGGAATGACTTGCTGAACTCGCGTGCCTTTTAGGTAATGACGGTTACACTGCCGTGAGCCCATCTCCGGGTATCTGACACCAACGTGTTTCGCTACACACATAAGTCTTGCAAGCAACAGCTAAAATATGTATATACCCGAATTATTATGATTAATTATAATTTTTACTTAAATAATTATAACCGCAGTTGTCGCTCGCAGTCGAAAGTGGCGGATTTGGAAAACGCTTGGTTATGTTGAAATCCGTCAGCCACGGTTTGGCAAGAAGCTGCAGTGCGTTACGTCCCGCTACTGTCGAAAAGTTTATATGCGACTCAAATATATTTACTAGTTGAATCAACCGTTAATAATTCTACATTGTCATCCTAGTAAAAAGATATTTGGTCATTGGGAGGTTACGCAATGCAGTGTAAGGTAAAATTATGATTTATCATAATTAACGCTTCATTATAGCTGCAGCTGTAACCTCTATTAACACTTTAAAAAATAATAATAAGTCCACACTGTATGATCCGCCCGACTCTTGGCCGATCCCCCTGAGTGGGTAGGTGCCAATCATCCAAGGAGCATCATCATCATCATCATCATCAAAACCCTAGAGAGACATGCGTTTAAAACAATAAAACAAGAACCATCAAAACCTTTCCGATTGTGTGAGTGATGGAAGTGGAAAAAGGAGCTGCAGCATTCGACGTCCGTGATTTTTCGTCGATACTGAGTTAAGAAGCTGGAAATTCTTGATTCGTCAGTATAATTAAGCAGTCAGCATTTTATTTGGTTAATTAATTAATTAGTCGGTCGGTCAGTGAGCCCACCAGTCACGCTCCTACACCGCCTACGTTGGTTGTATATGCACTTGCCTAGCTGTTCATGCGAAACCAATATGAAGAAATTTCGAAACGGGCTGTTCGGCCATCTTGCTTGGTATGTCTTAACTATATTTACTTTAAGGCGCAAAAGAACACAAACACGAGAAAGGACATGGGACTCTTGCGCCTCAAAGCAAATACTATGAACGTACACCAAATCGCCCGACTATATAAGTTATATTATCTTAACTGGGTGAAACAAATGGCTGATATGTTACGTACTCCACGGATGTTCTGCAAATAACACTTTTAGATATGATGATCATGATATCACCTTAGCGTATACTATTCTTTACCTTATTTTGCCGTATTTATATGAGGTGCATATGATTTTTTCCCCTCGATCTCATACTGCTTGTAAAAATTGCAAGCGTCGCATTTAATGCACAAAAGACAGTTTATCGAATGTAAGCCTGTTCTTCAGAAACTAATCAATGCACATGCTCAGCGATTTCATTGCTAAAAAATGTGCGCCGAATGTTGATCTTCTGATTTTTTTGTTTTTGTTTGCTTGTTTTTTTTTTTCAGCTATCCGCGCCGATTTTGTGGGATAATTATTGTATCTGCGTTTTACTTTTACGTGCAGCACATCCCACGCGACTCAACTGCCTCAAAAACACCTGAATGATTCAAAATAGTGAATTGTTGGGCTAGTTGGATCGACATTTGGCATATGAGAGATAAGGCTTGGAAGGAAAGAAAGACCACTTAGAAAAAAGGACGCTCAACTTGCAACTGAGTTTAATTCGAAGAGCATCTCACCACAAAAACATATGCGCAGGCGCAGTCGCAACAGATTATCACACAACCAATAGCAAATTCCTGGGAACGATAACATAAAAGGGGTACGTTTAATCAGTTTATACACTTGACTGCCTTATCGTAGATTGTTAACGCGTTTTTTCCCAGGAATTTGCTATTGGTTGTGTGACAATCTGTTGTGACTGCGCCTGCGCATATGTCTTCGTGGTGATCGAGATATGCTTCTCGAACTGAACTCAGTTGCAAGTTGAGCGTCTTTTCTTCTAAGTGGTCTTTCTTTCCTTCCAAGCCTTCGTTCTCATATGCCAAATACCTGAATGCACACTTCTGATATGGTACAACCAGTTGGTACAACATTCCACGCCAGCTTGATCACACGAGATCGAATAACTCACAGATCGCCTCACAGCAACTGGAACGACGTGACATTCCTTCCTTCTCGAGCTGTCAGCGCAGGCGTCATCGTCTTTGCTTCGTCTTTTTACCCTTTCAGGTGAACTTCGCACTCCGCGGGTTTCTTAAGCAGCAATTCATTCTATTTGAAACACGCGTTGCGACGGTGTAGCGGCCGCAAGACCAACGCGCGGCGCTAACTTGTTGCCATGGTTACGGTCGAAAAACAACGCGCTGTAGGACCGCAGCGATTATATTTGCACTAAAAACTAACTCACTCTACTAAATAAAGTAAATTCAGAGACACTAATATGCAATATAATATTATTTAATGCTACGCAGTTTTTCATTTATTAACTATTTAATTATTGGTGGCTGTTTGCTGCAAACCTGTAAAGCGAAGCGAAAACCAAACTGGTTGTAGCATGTTTCGCGGAGGTGACTCGTCTACGTGCGTTCTTTCTAGCTTGTTGTGATAGTTAGCGATTGCTTGTGCGTAGCGAGCTCGTGACTGTGAAGGAGAGTTTGCCGAAGCTGCTGCACACAAGTGATCAGTTTTGTAGCTACGAGTTCTCGAGCCGCACACGAAGAAAACAACCGTGAAGTCTTCGATCTCGGCGATCACCTTTCAACCTGCGCTGCGGCAATGCAGTCGATCGTCTTACTTAGGCGTTGCCGGCGCCTGATGTCGCCAGGTTCTCGCCGCCTCCTGAGAACGTCGCCAGCCTGCCTGGATTCCGACGAAGAAGATGCGTCCGAGCTCACGAAACAGCGCTGGGACGTGGTCATCTCAGGAGCAGGGCTCGCTGGAGCTGCTCTCGCTTGCGCCTTGGGTGAGAGCTACAGCTGAGAGACCGCATTACTAAATACTGCAGTCAGTAAGGGGCGCGTTAACAGTAAAAGTCCCGGCAGACTCACCTACACATTCCTAACGCTACAAAACCGAACGAAACTAACACGACTAAAACTAATGTTCCAGCTTCTACATAGCGTAATAAAAATTGATACTTCAAGATATATATCTTATTCACTTGGCAGACCAACCCGTAATAAGCACTCCCATACACTAACCAAATACTCTTCCAACACTAATAGCTTTTAATGTTCATTTTTCCCTCAAAACATTAAAGACTGGAACTCATTGAAATGTGATGTAACCGACGAATCAAACGTGTTTACAACTGCGATTGAAAATGAATTGCTTGCTTCACAAGTAGCGCTAATGCCATTCTAAAATCAGTGAACCCGTCAAACGATGAGTCTATGTCATGTCACTAATGCATAGCTTTTTTTTCCTTTATTTTTATTATTTTGAATGACATGTTCGTCGATTTATCTGTTGTTCTTAAAATTGTTTTGATATTGTGTTCTTCTAATAGTAATGTATACTGTTAGCTATGTATGATTTTGTGTAAACAAATAACGTTTTTGTTGTGCCTACTCTGCTGTAATCTCTGAAGAGATTGGCAGTATTCTTAAATGAAAAATAATAAAATAAAATAAAGGAGTAATGGGACTGGATACCCAGCCGGCACCAGACAGGCAGCACGAGGAGACATTCTGCTGGCAATTTAACCTCATTGACTATATTTTCAATGCTAACATTACATAGCCGAGAGAGAATCATGTTCTTGACAACCCTGACTCTGGCAGTACTGGCCTTGGCCAAAAAGCGAGAACACCGAAGGCTCACCGCGGAGGGGCAAAGCCTGTTTTACTGGCATCTCACTGACGCAAAGCCGACTGTAGTATGCTAGATAACTGACACTTGTTTGCACTTAGCTGTGAACACAACTGAATACCATTCTTTCTGATGCGATGCTTGCCCTATATCTGGTGATGTTGCAAATGCTGGATACCTAATGATTGTTTGTGCCCTCTCAAAAGTAACATTGTTGCAATTAGGAGTTACCTGGAGCTAGTCATGAGCATGTTAAAAGAGTACCGACACGAATTTTTAAAATTTTCGGATTGTTGGTCTAAATAAAAGTACTGGTTTCAAGAAACCTATAAAGAGTGTCGTAGTGCTTGGGAATGCATTGGATATATTTTTAATACCACTACCATAAAACAGCGATTTCGGTTTCGGTATCGAGGGGGCGGCTTCTCAGTGACGTGTCAGAGCAGTGTGACGTCACGGGAAGACAGCAACTGGCGACGTACTAACGGCAAATCTGTCATATGCACGTGGTGCACGTAAACAACGATGAGTGAATTGTCGTCCAGTAACCCTGACAGTGATTTCCACAATTTAGGCTGCATGCAGGGACGCAGAGCTCGTAAACTCAGGAACTGTCTTGAC
Organism: Rhipicephalus appendiculatus; assembly: GCA_030522465.1. Classification (NCBI taxonomy): domain Eukaryota; kingdom Metazoa; phylum Arthropoda; class Arachnida; order Ixodida; family Ixodidae; genus Rhipicephalus; species Rhipicephalus appendiculatus. Next base: position 51,768 of record JALIZH010007443.1, read on the forward strand.
TCGTCGGGATAATGTCCATTGCAGTGGAGCTGGCTTGCAGATGCTCAGCGACGAAAACTTTAAAATCAAAATTAAATATTTTATACGTGTTGGCTGACTCCGGTGTGTGGAGAGCATTGACACTGCATACCAAGGAAACGAGAAATGTCCCTTTTGCGATCTTCCAAAATCGTGTCAGTACTCCTTTAATGCCAGCAGGAAGTAACGGTGCTACAGTTAGTTACCTGCTGCAGAAAAGTGATCTTGTTGCGGTTACAAGCTTCAACCGGGAAACTGCTTGTCACAGTTACTGTCGATGAAGTGGTGTCACTCCTTTTTCCGTTGCTAGGAGAACAGTAATTGGGATGTAACGAACTCAAATTATATACTTAATTTCGATTTCAATTCACGACAAAGGGGGGCATCACTTTTTCGTGGTAAATATATATATTGATCAGCATTGTTCACCTATCTTTATTTTTTTATTTTTCTGTGAACCATAATTATTCATTATACACGACCACTTGTTTTATATCGAGCAAGACAGAGGAATCTTGCCATTGTTGTGGAAAAAAATAAGTGTTACAGTTAGAATTAGAAAGTGACAAACTGCATTTTGAAAATCCCTGAACAGTAACTAGTTGCAGGTAATGCATCATTAGTAACTAATTACTGTCCAAGACTTACTGCACTTGACTCTAGAGAAAGGCAGTCATATTTCTCACAAACACCACTTCACAGTTCAGCCATGGTCATGCCTTTTGGTATGTGCGGCTGACATCTCATGTGCATATCTGAGAATGAGTAAAAATTGCATGGATTGCATCGAACGCAGTTTATTGATCATCGGGATACCGCAATGTGTCTTTCTGTTTGTGCAGGAACATCGGATGCATTTGCGAACAAGCGCGTGCTACTCGTAGACAGGCGTCAACTCCGTTCTGACCACGACGAAGAGAATTGGAGCAACCGCGTGTACGCGTTGACTCCCGGAAGCAGGAGCTTCTTACAAGGTACGGTTCCTGGTACCGAGCTGCCAAAATCATCTCCTCGGCTAGGATGGCCACTTTAGGAAGAACAGTTGTTTTGAAGGAAAGCACCTGATTCACATTTGAAGCCACTGGCAGTCCCTGTTCGGTAGCCGTAGCATCAGAAAAGGAAGAGCTGAACTGTGGCTCCTGAAGTAGGCGTTGCTTCAATGCCATGAACTTTCTTTTACAATTGGTTGCCATTACTGTTACGTCGCAGGTTCAGGAAACACAGTGCAAAAGTCATTTTGTTTTCATTTTATTGTACACTGTAGATAGTAACCATTATTTGTGCTTTAATGGAGGTAGCAGAATGATGCATATGACAGTCGTGTAGTTGAAACATTTTGTTTTGTTTGAGACGAGATAATGTGCACTGACAGCCACATTGCATGCCTGGATGTGGCGTGTTTGAATACTGAAATATGAAAACACAAAGCAAAGTTGTAGGAGCAGTGAATTTGTGTGCTTGGTAACCGTTCGTTGTTCTTGCGCAATGTACTATACACTGACAGTGATAATATGAATGCTGTCAATGAAAAAATAATTGTCAACTTGTACAAGAACTAGGCTAAAGCGAGGGGTCAAAATTCGTCCACAGCCCCCCTCAACACCTCCCTTTCTTGCACAAACACACACTGTTCAATTTCGAAAAGCTTATGTGTAGGTTTAGGATGTTGAACCTCAGAGCTGTCTTTAATAGTGGAGCTGCTAATGCTCGGAGAAACCCCGTTAGTCATGAACAAAAACTATCGTCATCGTGAACTGCACGCGCTGTCTTCGTCCTCTTTGTCATCTTCTGCTTTGCTCCCAGAACATGTGCGCCAATTTGTTTGGCATGGGGAAAAAGAAGGAAGACTGAGAAAGAAATAGGCAGAGAGGAAGGCACAAAAAGAAATAGACACAAAAAAAAGAGATAAAAATAAGCAGAGCAAGACAGAAAGAAAAAGAAATAGAGAGAGAGAAAGCACACTATAGCTGTGTGTAGTATAGTATAGTATAGCAATATGGTGGGAAAGGGAAGTGAAGTGAGGGAAAGGAGGAGGGGAATGCCACCATCTCTGTTTCCTCACTAGTCGTACCACTAGTGCGTAGCTGCCCCCTTTTTTTGTTGTTGTTGTTGGAAACGTGCGGCTCAGCAGCTTTGTGTGCCTTTCTTTAATCAAAGTTTCCTAAAGTGTGTGAGCGAACTCTTCGAGCGAGTCCTGCTGCTATTCCTGACATTATTAGGTGCGAAGCAGCTCTTTGACTAGGTTGTGTAACGCTGTCCCTCCCTCCGTGCGTACGAACGCGCCGCAACGCGCTCCCCTCGCCGCAGGTGTTGGAGTGGTGCCAAGTAGGTCACGCCGCAGCTGCGCGTTGACGTCACGCTCCCCTCGCAGTGCGCGCTGACGTCACTCTCCCTCGCCTGCCGCGCGCTCGCCGGAGCGCCCGCAGCTGCCGCCTGACACGCAACGACAAGACCTACGCCAGCCATCGCTTCAAACGAATCTTCCAGCGCTCACCGCAGCACCCGCGTTAGCGCCGTTCAACCCGTGACGCCACCCGTGCGCAACGCTGCTGCTTCGCATCCCACCAGGGTTCCCTTTGGGAAGATGCACCTAATTTTTTTTGTTCCCCTACCATAGCTGCTGTCCGTTCAGAACTGGCCTGCCAACGAAAAATGGGCTTGCATGAGCCTTTGTAATTAAGCCCACAAAAATACCGGATGTGTCTTTTTGTTGCAAACTGGCATGTGCTGTCTCAGGCAATTTGATTTAGTAAGCAGTTCAGCTTCTTTGACAACCTCCCATTGTAGTTTCCTCTGTTTACATAGGAGTGGTATGACAGCTTTTTTTTTTTTTTGGTCTCTTGCTTTGTTCTTCAAACTTTTCCAAACAGCCCTCGGAGTGTGGGACATGCTGCCCAAGTCCAAAGTGCAGACCATCAAGCGAATGCGAGTGAGTGGTGCCTGGCTTTACGAAGGGCTGCTTGTCAGTGCTTTATTACCAGTTACACAACTTCTTCGCTTGGGTTGTTTAACATACAGTTTTCATAATTGTGACGCTAGCTTTCCTGCAATGCAGTTTGTCCAGCTCATAATGGCGTTAATAAAAACCAGCAGGTAATGAAGGCAAGGAAGGTATGGGGGGACGTTAATCGTACTGTTTTAAGTGTATCTTAGTAACGGTGATATAGATAAAAACAAAGTAAAGTGGACGAAAAGACATCTTTTTGCTGGCGGGGACCCAACCTTCACATCTATGTCACAATTATTACAATACACTTCAAACAGTACAATTAACGTCCCCTATACCTTCCATGCCTTCATTGTCTGTTGGTTTTCATCAAGGTTGTGTTAAACAAAGAAACGAGCCCTCAAAATTCCCACACTTCGTGCATTCATAATGGCGTTGTCATTTTGTGCAAATGGTGTCTAGAATTCCAGTAGAAAACAGCGCGACAAGATGGGACGAAGAAAGGACACAAACCACGGCGCTGACTAACAACCAAATGTGTTTTTATTCTACCAGTCCTGTATATATCCTTCACCACAATCTCAAGAAAAACAGAAAAGCAAAAAAAGGGGAAAAAAAAACGATGATCAGCCTGCGCAGAGGCAATAAAATACTCAATTTGACAAAAATGATATCTCCTTCGGAAGGAGGGAAATCGACGGTAGGCTAACACATGCCTCGCCGCCATTATAGATGTGATAAGCTTCAAAAATGAAACGCGCGCGTTCATCATAGTACTTTGACAGGAAAATCGAATCTTTAAAAATGGCTCGCAACCGCAATCATTACGTCTTGTAGCGCTGTTTTCTACTGGAAATCATGAACCAACCAGCCCAAATGCGTACCCTATTGGTGTCTAGAAGCGCAGTTTTCTTGTGGCGCAGCATGCAGAATGTGGAATCGGCTCTCGTGATGCAAACATGCGTAAAAGACGAGCCCCAGCACTGGCAGCTATTCCGAATCTTCATTACAGTCACAGCAGGTGGTCCTGTTACAGTTGGGTGAATGTACAGTACAGAGGAGTGCTCTTGGGAATTATGAAGGGAATCTATTAAACTCAAGGTCCGCTTGCACTTTGTGATTGTGCATTCTTTGTGTTTTGTATCCTGTAGGAATTAACGAGGGAAGGAGGATAGCGCTGTCCAAACTGTTTTATTTTGTTTTGCTTTTTCTCACTTTGGAAAAATGTCAGAAGAGCAGTGTACTTTTTCAGTATATTTAGTGCGATTTTTTTAAACTAGCTCAGGTCGCAGGCTACCCGGCTCTAGCAGTTTTGTGTACTTAATTAATTAGTTACTTTATTAGAAATACCTTGCAGGCCCCCCAGACACAGTTCATAAGGGGTTGCAAATGCAATCAAATATTATAACAAATAGAACAATTAGAAAACACATCAGGAAACGGCTCAATTATCCACAGGAATGTAAATGGAAAAAAATATATACATAAGTGAAAAATGCAATGATATATGGCAATATATTATTGCATTTGTGAACAGGCAGAAGAAATGCACTTTTGAGTGTGACAGCTCGTTAAACGAAATTTCGCGTAGTAAAATACAAACAACAGAATGCTTTGGGTTCTAGCTGTGGTTCAATCTTGCAAATACGACTTTGCTTTCCTAGAATCTCCAATGACAAAAGAATTGACAGGAATTTTTGTTTTGTTGATTACAGATTACCACTGAGATCGTGACACATGCCATTACGAATTATGTTTTGCTTAAACCCTTTGAGCGTTGAATTTTTCTTAGAAAAACTTTCCGAGATGGTCAAATTATTTTATTGCATTTTTTAATGTATGAAATGTGTAAAGTCGGGAAAAACTTCTAAAAAAAATGAACAGATTATTGGTGTTAGCATTACACAGAAGCAAGACGTTGAATAATATTTCAGAGTGTGGTATTCCTTGAAACACAGGTCTACGCACAGCAGCTGATCGTCCTGTGCAAACATAACACGCGTCTCCATTCTCTTCTTGGAGCGGACGAGTTGAGCAGGCAAACATGCAGCATCTTCTCTGCGTGTGGCTGCCTTGGGCAAAGGGAACTCGATAATATCAAGGAGAACGGGACTACCTCGTGATTGTTGGTGATAAACAAGCTAAGAGCCGAGCCAACAAGTATGGAATTCAGCTTCCACTGCCCCTGCAAGGGAGTGCCGATAAAGATGAAAATCATGTTTCGCGCGCCTTCGTTGCGATCACGCGGCGAAACCGAAACCACGAAAGGGCATTGTCCATCAGCATTGCCGCAGACTGCGCGACACACTGATGCTAGAAATCAGCTCTGTATATCTCCGCAAGAAGGGACCACAATCATTTCCAACGCTTCTTGTAAGTCCTAAGAGGTGCTGACAGCACCTCCCAGTGAGCAGGCATCGTCATTACGGTGTGAAATTTTAAGCGGAGGGTCGAAAACGTACCCATACGACAAAGACACTGTTGGACAGAAAACCGCCGCCATACATGTACGGCAAAAGCACTCAAAGGGTTAGCAACAAATTGTCTTTGATTCTTGCTTGTGCTGTGTTCAGTGAATAACTTCTGGCTTTGTTAAAAAGCCCAGTGTTAAGCTGTTATTACTAGATCAATCTTAAGAAGACATGTTCAGGCAAAGCAGCCCGCATTGGTTGCTTAGTGTCAAAGATGTTGTGCTGGTAAACTTCAGGGTGGGGGTTGGATTCCTGACCATAGCGGCTGCATTTTTGCAAGGGCTAACTACAGAAACACCTATTCACTACAGTGCATAGATTAAACGACTCCCAAGGGGGTTAAAATCAATTCTTAGTCCCCCCACAATGGTGTTGTTTATAATTGTCTCAATAATAATCAGATGAAGTCCAAGAATTTAATTTTTTATGGAAGGGTGGAGGCCTGAAGCTACAAAAGTCCTTCCACAAGTAATGTCGCTGTAGTCAACATTTCGACAATCATTCTAAAAGACAGGGCGTGCAAACATAGACACAAGAAAGAAGTGAAGATGCCACAGACGCCGACTCACAACTGCGTAGTGACCAACTTCTATGTTGGACAGGTGGGCCACTGCGTTAACCAGAGATTATTGGAACATAATAGATCGCTAACTGGAGGCTCACCTTCTAATCTTTCTTTACATTGTCAAGAATGTAAGGGAACGCTGAAGTTCGATGAATGCGTGGTTTTGTGCCGGCACAGGAATGGAGAAACGCGTTTAATGATTGAGGCTTGGCATATCGATAACAGTGGTAGCTCATGCTGGAGTCAGCCATTGATTAACTTGCGTAAATAAGAAATCAAATGCCTTAACAGATATTTGTCATGTAGTCCCACACGCCTGCCGGATTGATAGGTCTGCCTCTTGCATGGGCATGCGAAGACAAGGTTTTGTCCCTTCTTTCTTTTCCACCGTGGTGCGCCTTTGCAGTTGTTAGCTAGTATCTGTGGTGTCTCGGCTTCTTTCTTGTGTCCGTGTTTGCATGCCCTGTCTTTTAGCATGAATACTTACCAACTAGCTCAGCTCTCTATTATTCTAAAATTTCGACAATGTCGCTAGAACCATTGTCACCTGGACGTCGATAAATCTTACACAAGGCGTCTAAAACTCTCGAGGCAACACAAGGTTAATCCTGAATGATAGGCAATCTGCCTAAGTGAATCACTGAATTATCTTGCAGGTTTGGGAATCACACTCCACTGCCTCCATTGCCTTCTTCGGACGCACACTCGCCAACGAAATCGCATTCGATGTTGACATGGGTAACCTTGGCTGATGCACTCTATCGAAGGCTGGCGCAACTACCATCACAGGTGGTGCGTGTCGTCTCTGGAGTCAAGGTAGGCTTGATTATTTTTTATTGACTGAAATAATTCACGGATGGAGGTTCAGTATTTCAGTCTCACTTAAGGACGGTACACTCAAACCCCTGATATAACGAACCCGGATATAACGAACTATCGGTTATAACTAAGTAAATGAATAATAGTCTTGCAATAGATATAGTGTTAGGAAGATACCTTTATAACGAATTTTCGGATATAACGAACTTATTTTCGTGTAAGATGCAACTTTTTTTATAATGAGGTTTGAGTGTAAAATGTTGCATGCATATATGCGGACTTCAATTTCTTTATGTGTATAAAAGCATCGTAGTTGTTTCACGTCTTTGATGGGCCAGCCTGTTTCTTTTTTAGAATTAAGTGTTGGCTCAATTGATGCATTCCATGCGATGTAGGTGCATGTGAAGGTTGGCTTGCACACGGTGTTGAAGGTGGGGAGAACTTGATCCAGGATGTTTGAAAGAAATTCCTTGCCTCAATAATGTTGTAGCTGAGGGTTCAGTGCCAAGACTAACTGTCTGTAGTTTCTTTACTTGCTAAACCAAAGTATAAATTGTGTTTTGCGTTTTTGTCCTAATGCCACACATTCGCTGCTGCTGGGGACCAAGCCCATGGCCTCACACTCGCCAGCCGTATGCCGTAATGATTGAGCCACCACTGGATGTACGGCTATGATGCAGCATATTTTTATGCAAAGCTTTCCTTGTGAACATCCTCAGGTTTTTTGCCAAGGCTGCTGCTGTTGCTTCTGCTGACAACTTGCCCCAATAGGTCCCTGGCCGATCCCGACTTACTTGTCGAGGCATTGTTCAGGAATGGCCTGCAGCAGTGTCAGCTGTAGTTCATTTTGACAACCACGTCTTGAAGTCTTTCAGGGTCCACACCACAAAGCACACATTAACAACATTAAAAAAACAAAGAAAAAAAACATTCCACACTTTTCCATTCCCACCCCCCCCTTTTTTTTTCCTTACTTCAACTTATGGCATTTTATAATTCTGAAGAACTTTGCGCATGTCTGTATCATCAGTGGGAATATGCCTCATCTCATAACAGAATTTGTCCAGTGATGTCAATGAAGCAAATTAGTATTGTTTAATTGCAAAACTGGCCGACCCCGTAATTGTATTGGCTAAAAATATCATGTTTTCAGTTCTGACAAAAAAATTGGCAGTTTTGAGACTATAAGCAATGTAGTCCTGGTATTACGTGTTATACAGAAGTCTTCAGACTGGATCACTTGCAACAGTTTGCCCTGTTACACTGTTCACAATGTACAGTTGCAGCGAAACTGTGCTTCTTTCACAAAGGGACTGTATTATTGGTGTAGCTGGGCTTGTTCCTAAAATCATGATCCGTTAAATTGTATATAAACTTTTAAATACAGAGAGACAATAGTATTGTTAGCCAATTCTTCACAGTTGTGTGAATCCAATATCGTAGTTATCTAAATGGCCTGCCCTCTGCTTTTTTGCAGGTGGTTAACTATGAGCTACCGACATTGGAGAGGCATGACCCGATAGACCCTTGTCCACCGGTCAGAATCCAGGTGCTTGGAGAGGACAAGCCACTAGAAGCCTGCCTGTTGGTAAGCTCTGGTTGCTGGACGTGTTTCGGGTGTTACAGCTGGGACTGTCTGCATTGATTAAAAACTTTTGGGCTAAGTTTTCCCAGATGGTGATTATCACCATTCTAAGAAGTTACAGCCAGTACTGGTTAGAGGGCCCGTATGAAGATTCGGACGTTTACAGTATTCAAATTCCACTTCGACATGAATATAAAATTTTCGAAATTTCGAAGTGCTTGAAACGAAATAATGGACATATTTTACCTTGTGTAACCAACCTAAAACAGTGGTTTCACTGCAGCATAGAGTCGCGATGCCATGAAACCACCTACTCAGAAGAAATCGGCACAATCACAGAGCCACGCTTCAACATTAAGTGTGCGTATTGCCAGTGCACCCTATAATGTTTTTTATTTTACGAGCTTTACGTAATTTTAATTTAGTTTTATGGGCTTGTATGGGCTAAGTTTCTGAAATTTTGTCACCTATCGTATTTTACTGTTTATGATTTGCATCCTACTACTATTCGAATCCTACTACTATCGAATTCACTTCAAAATTATTCTTTACTAATGACTATTTGTTTCAAACCAGTAAAGTGGTATTCACACAAGCCTACCAATTAGGTAACTGCTACAAGACACATGTTGAAATTCAATGTGGTGAAGTGATTAGGTGGTCCTTTCATTACATGAATTCATTTCTTAGGAATCCCTATACTGGCGTAACTTTTAAAATCCTTGTCTCCAGAATATGCCCTAAGTTGTAATCACAATCAGCATAGTTTGGCCCACAGTCTGCATGAATAGCATGTTTGGAACTAGCTGGTAAAATATACAAAATGTTAGGGGAGCGCCGCTATTACGATGTGCAACGAAAAATGTCAAATGATATTTCTTCATACTTCGTGGGCATCTGCAGTGAGCAGAAATACAACAATACTTAATAAATAAAAACTTGGAAACGTTTTTATCAGGCGTTTTGCGAAGTGATCTACCACTTTCTCTTTGGAATTTTTTGCCCAGGTTTGTTGCTTTGGAAGTTGGTTAATAAATTTTAGCTAATTAAGCATAACACAGAACTTATTGTGACTTCCTGCATGCAATAGTCAGCAACATGCATTTGGTCACGTCGTCATGCAATATGTCAGCATACTTTTAAACTCTGTCTAAAGTTAGCTGGGGCACTCTGTAATGTTCCACACAGTCGACGTAGTTGGTGGAGCATAACACACGTACCTAAAAATGTTGGAGATATAGTGTGTAAGTTTACGGCAAACAGTCAAAGAAATTAAGCAGCTTATTTGAATCTTATTGAATCACAGGTGGGAGTCACAGTCTTATTGAATCACAGGTGGGAGCGGACGGCTTCAACTCACAAGTTCGCAAGAGCATGGCTGTCAGGTGCCTCCACTGGAACTACAACCAGAAGTCCATCATTGCCACCGTGAAACTGTGCGAGGTAGGCCATGGCATGTCACTAGTCTTCCACCTCTCAGTATGCCAGCCACCGCTGATTTTTCTAAACCAGAGAGTTTCAGTACTGGCTTTTTAAAATGCTTGCACTAACGTTAGCGTATCTACACTCAAACCTCTTTATAACGAAGTTGCATCTTACACGAAAATAATTCGTTATATCCGAAAATTCGTTATAAAGGTATATTCCTAACACTACCTGTTGCAAGAGTATTCTTCATTTACTTCGTTATAACCGATATTTCGTTATATCCGGTTCGTTATATCGAGGTTTGAGTGTAACACCCTGAGTCTATGCAGAATGCTATTAAGAGAATTTTAGTGTAGCATCAACAATGATGTGCTGTATGGCGTGAAACTTCATAAGGCACAAGATTGTGCGAAACCAGAAATTAGTATTTAAACCCTGAGTTGTCATCTGTAGTTCATTGCCGGAGCAAGACAACCCGAAGTGGGAACTGTCAGCACCATTCATGGTTGGCAAGTGATTTGAGCAAGGCAGAAGGATGAATGATATGATGGACGCAATGTGAAGGACCATCACTTCAAGGGCACCACCTCGTTTTCCATGCTAAGTGTTCTGTTCGGGCATCAGGACCTCGTGCAGAAATCCAAAAGTTGCGAAGGCACACAATGTAAACGACTTCTGTACTCTTCCGTGCATGCACAGTGTTCTGCACCCCGCTACGGGAGTAGCATATGGTACTATACTAAAAGCTATCTACTATCCGGTCTTTCATAAAAGAGCCATTAATGGAAATAGTATCACCCTGTCAGGGTAGTTATTTGCCTCATATGTGCTCAGTTCATAGCTCCTTCTGTAATTCATGTAATTCAGAATTCTGGCCTAGTTGGACTTCGATGTCTTCGTGCCCATCTTAGTTGTCCTCAGTTTGTGAACTTCACTTGGGAGTGAAGTGAAGGCTTCTGAAGAAGCTGAAACAAGATAAGCAACCAACTAGCGAAATAAGCAGGCAAAATGTTAGTTTTTCAAAAGTGTCTACGATTCCTTATGTTCACGGCCTGTCTCATAGATTAAAAAAGGTGGTTAGTAATTATGGAGTCAAAGTAATGTTTTCCGCAAAAAACAAAATAGGCAGTGTGTGCTCGAGAGTGAATCGAAAATATGAGAGCGTAAAAAATGGTGATGTGTGCACCATAAAGCACAAGAACAAGTTTGTAGACTGCGAGAGTAAGGTCGTATATAGATTACCTATGACGTGTGGGCATATTTATGTGGGCCAAACTGGCAGATGTGTAAACACAAGATTAAGGGAACACATGAATAGCCTAAAAGGACGTCCCTACACACACCTAGCATTACACTGCAGCAAATGTGAGTGCAACCCCAGCATAGATAATACAGTCGCCGACCGTTTATTCGGACGCCGATAATTCAAACATGCCCGTTTATTCGGACACCCTCGCGGCACCGTCACTCCGCCCCATTGAAGTAATGTAAATTCACGACCGAAAATTCGGACGCCCCACGGCGCGCCGTTCGATATTTCGGACTCCGGCTGGCTGATCGAGAGCGGCGTCGAACTATGGTCCCTAGAATACTGGCTAGGGACCCTAGTCGAACTCCATGACCAGCTGTCCGCGATGTTTACACACGTGTTTACAATATCTTCGCTAGGTTGCCAGCACTGAAAGGTTGCACTGTGTATGGCTGGACATCATGCCAGTTGTAAAGCGCAGAAATTACAAATGCCGATCTCGAAGGCTATGTGTTTTGGCGACTCGTAATGGGCGTTTTCGACTTCAGACAGCCGATCCATTCACAGCCAAACAGCAAGCCAGGCCAAGCTACGCTCGGAGTCTGCTTGGTCACAGCCTCCTGGCTTGGTGTGACGTTCAAAATGGCCGCGCGTACGGAACGGACCAAGGAAGTACGGAATCACGAGCTCTGCAGCACGAACTAGCCTGATGTCGTTCCCTTTTGGCGTTTGAAAGTTTGCTTGTCAGTTGTTTTGTGGCTAGGCCTAATCTACTGAAATGGCTACGACAGCTACGACGCCACCCATTCCATCCGCGCGGTCGGTACTAACGAAGAAACGCAGCAACCACAAGGCATTAGGGATGGCGAAAGAGGCCACAATTATTCGCCAATTCGAAGGCGGCCGACCTCAATACGATGTTATTTGGGAGCTTTCGCCGAGTTGGGCGATGATGAGATCGTCTGTCGGGTCCCCGAATCAGCGTAGGTAAACAGTGACTCCGATAAAGCGCAGGCCGTGGCAGCGCTACAACCTGCGGTTATGGCCAAACACTGGCTGAAATACAGCCCGACTCGGTCTTCTGTGATTGTGCTTGTGTGCAGACGTGCATTGACAAGCTTTTCCGGCCACTGGGCCAATAAAGGTGCTTTATTTCTGGTGCATCCTTTTATTCGGACTCTCGATTATTCGGACTTTTCGGCGGTTCTTGCCGAGTCCGAATAAACGGTCGGCGACTGTACCGTCACTCTGTTTAATCACCAGAACCAGACTTCTAGAGAAATTGCTGAAGCTTTTTTCATTGCACATCACAAGGATGATTGCATTAGTCATCCTTCAATAGCCCTATCAGACAAAGAGATACACCTGCTCTCTGCATTTTTGTGAATGGTTTTTTTTGTTGTTGTTGTAGCGATGTGCGCTAAGGCAATAGTTGATGTGATTTGCGCAGTTCCGTATGGTTTTAAAAGTCTGAGTTTTTTCGATAATAAAATCAGTTGTTAGAAAGCGCTTGTCCTGTGTGTGTCTAGCTTCGTCCCTGTGTCATTTTGCGCTTTTTTATGAGATGAACCTTTTTCCAACTAGGCCAAACAGCCGTTTTGCCAAACAGCTGTTTTGCTTCACTTGGGAGACTGCTCCTTCAAGCGATGATATTCGTTTGGTAACTGCCACCGCTTCTCTTTCCTCTCCGCCTACTTTAGCCAGTGGACAATACAGTGGCCTGGCAACGGTTCCTGCCAAATGGGGTGGTGGCCCTGCTTCCGGTGAGTCAACCTCACTGTGGTCTGTTATTCTTAGAGCTGTGTGAATAGCAAAATTTTGGGTGCGAAGTGAATTCGAATATTGAAGTGTGAGTGCGAATCAAATCGAATATTTTTTCTAATATTTCTCGAATATTTCTAGAATATTTTTCGAATACTTCAAAGTGAAATTGCAGGAAAAAATGTTGGAGAGGATTCCTAAGCATATTCTTCTGAGATAGCAACATGAAATTGTTTCTTTTTGCTAGGTTGACGAAGTGCTGATGGGGTGGTGTTTCATAGTTGTCTTATCAAGAATGAGGCGATGCAGAGGCCGAATAGTATTTATGTACATGATTTGGCGCAACTAAAGTTTTTGCCGACACATGAATGGCAAATATGCTATTTCCACAGCCTCTCCTCCTCTTTCAACTTCTGAGGAAGCCCAACTGATGCAGCACTCAAGGGTGTGCTCCCTTCGAGTCCAGAGTTCCAAATCTTCCTTGTAGACGTCAATATGTATAAGAACATCTGAAATTTCGGATGCTAAAAATCTTCGGCATACAATTTTTCGGACTTCCTGCCCAAATTTCAGGTCCAAAACAGCATTAACTGAGCCGCCACCTCTGCCACATCTGTCATCTCCATGTTGGAACCAGCGTTTTCTTGATTCAATACATTTGCGACTGTTGCAGAGCCTGAAAGGCAGCTTTGTCGCATTGCGAGAGTGTGATGGGGTGAAGCATATTGAAAATTTGAAGGGGCCACTGCCAATCTGATGTTGACTGTATTTGTCTTTGGGAAGTTCAAATATTTTCGAATAGTAAAATTCCAGTGCGAATCAAATCGAATAGCAAACACTATTCGAAAAATATTCGAAATTTCGAATATTCGCACATCCCCCTAGAACTTATTCTAGATGATCATATACAACTTCACTGTAGCATGCACAAGACTCTAGAGATGGTTTTGCGTGTTTCTTTACGCTTTCAAAGGAGAATCTTTCTCTTCTGGAACATTGCTTGCTCTTGGAGGAAGACATGGAGGAGCTTGGGGCGACTCAGAGTTCACTGTGTACACTCCGTGTCGAAAGTTTAGGGACCTCGAGGCATGAGAAAAAGCTTAATATGCTCTCTATTTTGGTAGGCAGTCTTCAGTTTAGATCTCCTGCCAGTTCTAAAATGCACTAACACGTAATGCGTAGTGCAACCAAATACATTGGCAAATCGCTGGAAAGATCAAAATTTTCACAGACCTACTAGTCTGTAAATTTTTGATGCCGGCTGTACATAGCTGTAAACTTTTGACGCCGGCTGTACATAGAGTGCGCCAGACATCCTTGTCTGGCAGTGAGCCACTTGTTCATTTCTTCTTTGCATACAGTGAAGCACTGAGAGATGGCTACGAGCATAAGGTTTAGCATACTCTGACAACAGAATCACAGTCCTGTGCTTGCTCAGTTGTGTTGTTTCACGAACAGCCTAGCTAACGAATATTGTGCAAAGCAAGCAAATCGCGTGGGTGCATAGTGGAACTCTGCAGAAATTGGATGATAGCTAGAGCACCATTACGTTGGTGTTGAGAAGTTATCAGTGGCGTTCGAGCAATCGTGAATCACTTATCATGTTCCCGTGTTGCATTCATATGCTTTCCAGGCATAGCAATGAAAGTTACTTTTCTGGACCTCCAAATGAGGCAGAAGTTAAAGGGGTGGTGCCATCAAATTTTGAGGCTATAACAAGCGTCTTGTGGGTTTCCTCTGTATGCAAGGACACTCCACACGAAGGGTCGGATGCAGCAAACGTTTAGAATATATTTTAATTCACTTCCAAAGTGTACCTAAATGCTCATTCTCACGATCGATGCCCATCGCTAGAGCATCAAAACTGACGTAGCTTCATGGGAAGGACAACGAAAGTTGTAGTGACGTCACACCATATCTGTAGTGACGTGAGTGTCCCTCGGGACCTCTGTTACCTCCAGAACGTACGTACCGGCAAAGCATCGGTTGCTACATCACTTGCCGAGTTTCGATCGCTTCCTGGCGAGGTGCTGCGCATCTTCGCGCGAGCCTTGCATGGTCACGTGACCAAGCCTACTACACTGCTACGTCACTGCCAAACTTGGTGCCCAGAAACCGAAACCGAAAGTTGTCCGCATAAATAAGGCGATATTAAATTACTTAGCGAGAATACGTGAATCTTGGTGCGTGCATGATGCTTCCTAGAGCTATAAGAAACGCTTGCAGCGAAGAACGCGCTAGCCACAAATTTGGTGGCACCACCCCTTTAAGGGAATGATGGCAGCTTGAAGAGATGAAAAATTCGAGAACACGGGTTGTTACCGGAGCCAACGTTTCGATAGGCTCTCTTGTTTTCTTCAAGGCTGAAACTGCAACAGCCTTGAAGAAGACAAAACCGCTTGTTATAACATAGCCTCCAGTTGACAGTCCATGTTCAAGAATCCTTCATTTTTTCGAGACCTGCAACCCTTTTCTAAGCTACCTTCAAACTTGATGAGTAGGAATGACTTAGTACTCTTGTTGTCAGTTTCTTGTTAGTGTCACCACCATCTACCACACGTTCACTGCTTCATTTTTCATCACTTAGTGGTAATCTTTTTACTGTAAACACTCCACATAGTGGGCAGGTCACTGTTAAAACACAGCATGTAGC
The DNA here is from genome assembly GCA_030522465.1 of Rhipicephalus appendiculatus. Lineage (NCBI taxonomy): Eukaryota > Metazoa > Arthropoda > Arachnida > Ixodida > Ixodidae > Rhipicephalus > Rhipicephalus appendiculatus. The sequence goes on from JALIZH010007443.1 coordinate 67,264, forward strand.
CTGTACTGTGTGGCTACTACAAACTTTTTCTTTCCAATAAACAATTGATATAGCTTTTACAAAAATTTGGGTCATGTTGACATGTGTATTGTTTATGCATTCTCTGCCACCTTTCCCCTCCTGGCTAAAAACTGCTACACTTTTACGGCTTGGTTCAGCACATACCTTTATATACTGGAAACTTCTAGAATATTATAGCTCATTCTATACTAGGAACAATGTCTATAATTATAATGCTTGCACAATGGGAACAGCGGTGTACCTTCTGGGACGTAAACCATCACCATCGATTAGGCTGCATTGTACACTGACTTGCGTATAAGTAACTGACACATTTGACCTGCAGATTGACAAGTGCACTCACTGCTATCATTGTGCTTTGAGTGTTCTTTACTTTTTCTGGGCTCAAATCTGCCAGTGAAGAGTTCAATCTCTAATTCAAACTATGGTTACTGCGTTGTTTACTGAAATGTGGCACTGTGTAGTAACGAGTACACATGATGACGAAGCATGGATAACGAAACAGCAAGTGTGTGGACTCAGAACCTGCCCATTTGCAGCTCGATTCTGAACACTCTTCATTGGTGTGGACAGTGAGATCGGACCTGGCTGACAAGTTGATGCAGCTGCCAGAGGACAGCTTTGTGGATGCCCTCAACAAGAGCCTCGTGAGTTGTTTAATGTGTCAACGCAGATAATGCAACTGCATCGCTTTATTGTTGCATTGTAGTCTGGCTTCCCTTTTCATCTTTTCTTCTTGTATGCACTAGATGCGGGCAACATTGATCAGTACGTGAGTGATCACTCGGTTGGCAAAAAGCTTTGCATGACCGCCTGCATGAGCGCGGCATATGGTCTCGAAGACTGTCCCCCAGCTTGCAACCATTTACTGCATCATCGGGGCGACATTGTGAAGGAGAGAGCAAACACTCCTTGGCCTTTTTAGGGGCGAAGCTCCTTATGCCGTGGGTCGTGCGTCCCCTGTAGTTTGTAGTACGTAGTAGCCACCTCGTGATGACGATGACGCTGCCATCGCGGCACACCACATGGAATGTACCCACTATGCGTCATAACGATGACGCTGATGCGATGACGATCGCGATGCCATACAACACATGGCATCGCGATATGGTCTCACATGCATATCGTTTGGCCACATGCAACCAACCACCACCGATGAACCTCCAGAGCTTCGCCCACTCATCATCATTCACTCCGTGGATATGCTGTGATTTTTTTATGCAAAATTGTGAATTCTCCGCTGTGTGCATTGCAGCAATATTTGTCTCACATCTTCACAGAAGCCTCGACTGCAGATGAGCACTGTTTTCTGTCTAATTTACGAAGACTAAGTTCTGAAGAGTGTGATTGAATGCGTTTGGTATACAAATTGCATGATATGGTTGGTAAGCATGCTGCTTAGGCAACTAACAACACGCACCCAAACTTCCAAGGCTGCACTGTAATAGCATTGATGGGCCTATGCTAGTTAAGTCAGGCTGTCATGTTTACATGCAGCTGTCATTGCCGCAAAGTGGCTTTATTGTGTGTCAAATGGATATCTAGAACCAAACACTAATCCTTCTTGGAGAGGTTTTTCTTCAGCCTTAAAGGGCATGACAGGGTCACCCAACAAATTGTAGTTTTCAACGAAAACTAGTAGTAGAGGGTGTACTATGCCTATACAGATTAGAAAAATGGGCCGTAAAAGAATATTTCAGTGCAAAACAAGCCCTAGAAATCGCCGGCTGTAAACCCCGCCCACCGCCGGCAACCGCCATTTTACCATGGCGCATGTGACGTCACGCGCTGAAGGGAGCGGAGCCGTCGTCTTCTACCAAAGTTTCAGCCGCTGCAAATCGTTCAATTTCAGTGCCAAGCCGAAGAAAGCTAAATTACTACCTCAATTTCACGCGCAGCTGGCCACGGAACAATATCGTTCGCCAGAATGTAGACGCTCACACAGCTAGTTGCTTGTTACGTCACGACTCACGAGTGCGCCAGTGTTGCCCAACTTTCAGGCAGCTCGTGAGTTTATAAAAATATTCAATTATAAACTAATTACTCGACAGAATGCGCTAAAATTTCTCCAGCTTATTTGTGAATGAAGAAGGACTAACCCCCATAACACAGATTACGATCGAAAATTGGGTGTCATGGCCCCTTTAAACCACGTATGACACCTGCTTCACATGCATGTGGAGTGCAGTTTACATATGTGAATACCGTATTTTCTCGCGCATAACTCACACAAAAATACAGAAAATTTGGAGCTAATGCCAGGTCATGGGTTATTCACAAATTTCTATGTGAAGGAGGCTTCATGACACTGCAAAGAATAAAAGTGGCAGGGACTGCGACAGCTGAAACTGATGGTAGATGAGGATAGGAGAGTGGAACTCGTGACTGAAACTGAGGCAACATAAAGCGTTTGCAATTTTCGAGCATAGTTAGTGGGGGGCATTTCTATTAGGGTGTAAAATTAGTTTTCACAGTTTAAATGTTTGGGCAAGGCACAGAGATGTTTGATTTTTCTGCGGGCTGTTGCTGAAAGTGTGGAAGTATACAACTGTTCTACTGTGCTCTGAGGTAGCGATGCAGTAATGCATTAGACATGCTCGCATAAGTTGTAGCAGGTGATGAGATTTATGAAACTTAGTTGGACTCACATTAATAACGGGAAATGCCCATTTCTCAAATTTAAGGTATATTTTCTATATATGTTGGCATGTTGGTGACTGGTAATGTCAGGTGCAACATACTGCATGCACAGTGCATTGGGCACTGGGGTCTGGAAGAAACGCTTTACGGGCTTGCGGCATGACGAGTTCTTTGCAACGTGTGCCCTGTTGTAGGTACCGGCATGACACCACCTCTCGACACATTACTCGGAGCAAGGCCTGAGAGTACTAGCGACTCTGTTGAAACTGCGTTTCGTGTGAGTGGTACAAAAGTTGCCATCACTGCAAATGCACCTGCACGTTTGGCTCAGAGTTTAATGCTCAGGTGGTCTGTGTACGCACCAGCTCTTTGAGCTCTGTCGCGGAGTCGTTGTCGCAGGCATTCTGATCACTAGGTGCAATAGGAAAACACCTTTTAATATGAATCTCCATTAATCTGCACTAACTTTAATCAATCCAATTTCCCTTGCCAGTGGAACAGGTTAAGGGCGCATGTTTGCTCATTCATCCAGTGAGCTTTTTATATAGGCAAACTGAGTAAAAAAAGAAAAGAAAATCCCAGGTAAGCTTACTAAACATAAGATTCTCTGATGCAAAGTTTGAGGTGGTCAGCACATCATCATCATTCATCATCATTTATTTTCTCTGAAAGGCCTCTGTAGGGGTATTAAATAAGGGGGGGGGGGTTACATAGGAAGTGAAACATGAAACATATCGGATCGCAATATTGAACAGAGATATGCAACACCTGTTTAGATGCAAAACAAAAGGTTACAATTTGAACTAGGCATAAAAATGAAGAAGAAAAACAGATCTGCAAAATGGATTTTATATTTCTTATAATAGAGGTGAAGTGCTTCAGCTTTGTTAGCTTAACTTTGGTGATCATTAATTTCTTTAATTATTTCTGGACCACCTTAACACTGAGCTGCATAAGAAGCTATGCCTCTTTTGCCGAGTTGGCAGAATAGTATATACTTAAAACAGGCTAAGTACGTCAGTACGACCTTCTTCCAAGGTACTTAGGTACTTTGCATGTAAAACTTGAAAGGATATGTGTGTGAAATACCCTCTACATTAGGTCATGGTTGCACAGTTACTGCCATCTTGAATGGAGAGCGTTGAAGTTTTGAAATATACTGCAGGTCGATAACAAGAAAGATTAAGGACAAAAGAAGCTATGAGGCGGTGGCTATCTCTGGTAATTGCTATGCCAGGTCAGGTCAGTTCAGGTCAGGCCAGGTTTTGGTACACATTCTTGGTTTCTCATAGTTTGTCTTGATGGACGTCTCTTGTAGAGCCCCTGAACTCTGCCTTCAGCAGAATTCGACGTTTTGGCTCCCTGTTTACACTTTCTTAGCACAGTTCCTGACTGTTCACCACTTTGTTTATTTAGTAGCAATTGAACATCTTTGTGAAAGAACTACTATCATGCCTATAATTTCAATGTGCTTCTCTAATTACCATGTCTCGGCTATCATTCACATGATGAAACAGGCTCGAATTTGGTGAATTACCACTCTTCATGTGTTCTATTTCGGGTCATGCGTGCAAGATTCTTTTTGGGCTACTTGTGTGGAATGCCACTTGACCCTTCTGACTGAGGTTCTTCTGCAAAACCTCTCTTGCACTTTTTTTGCTTTTGTTACCTGAAATTGTGCAATTTTCGGTTGAGCGTTAGCTTGGGAAGAGTTTGGAATAGAACAGGTATCTTGTGCTTCCCGAGGCTTTCGTTTCTTCGGTCGCCCTTGGTTCACGATCATCGTTAGTAGCGCCCAAAGTTCGCAAAATAACAGAAGCCTAAACTAAATCCTCTGAGGTGACCACCTCATATATGTCAAATAGGGCTACCCAGTTCGGCTTACAGACGGAGAATGGATGCCCTCGACAATTGCAGCAACAGGTTAGTAGGGAGGTTGGGTCAATCAACTGTAGTTTCAGGCTGTCTTGCAGTTATCACGTAAGTTTCTCCCCAACAACAAGGATTCAATGGGGACTAGTTGGTATAGCATCATTCTTTTGCTGCGCTATACTAAAAATGCCAGGACAAAACGAGAAGACAGGACTCGTATGTTGAGCGCATATACTATGTCTTGTCTTGTTTTGTCCTGGTGTTTCAATATAGCACAGCAAAAGAACGACTCTCCCGGACTGCAACTTTCCTGCCGCTCGTAAGCGTAGTTTCAGCGTGCATAGTTTTTTCTTGTGTGCCGTGGCTTGTGGACACATTCAGCCTTGAATTCACTTCAACTAGTCCCCGTAACAGCTTCACCTGTGGACACACCTAGCGGTGCAGTCATTTTATTAGCACTTAGCACACTTTGCAGTCATTTTTGTAATACTTTTTTTTATTTTGTCACTCTTTGCTTCCCTGCATTTCACGCATGCACCAAATTGCCGATGGCCCCACTAGCCAATCACTTAAACCAGTACTATGCAGGAGACGTGCATGTTACAGATGCCTTTGCATGAATTGCATTAATGTGCTTACAGCCAAAAACAAAAAACGGTCAGTATGTATTGTCAGCTTTCTCTTGCAATGCTGTGTTTAGTTAATGTTTTCACGTCATGATTCACACTGAACATGTTGCCCATGTACCAAAAACATTTTTTTTTTTTAATCTCTCCTGCTGCAGTGGGGTGAAGGCAGGCAAATGCCCCTGGTCAACACAGCCCTCTCCACAGTTGCATCTGTACTTCAGAGGTTTGGCATCGGTAAGTGACTCAATGACAGAGTAACCCGCCTCTTAAGAAGCATTATTACTGTTGTTATTATTATTATTATTATTATTATTATTATTATTATTATTATTATTATTATTATTATTATTATTGTCAGGGTTTTAGATCCCCAATATTCCCTTACATGATTTGGGAAGCCATAGCGCAGGACTCAGAAATTTTGACCACCTGGGATTCTTTAGCTCGCACCTAAATCTAAGCAGACGGGCCCCTATCATTTCACGGCCATTGAAATGTGACTGCTGCAGCTGGGATTCGACCCTGCGACCTTAAGGTCAGTACTGAAGCACCACAACCATTTGGCCACCGCGCTGGCTTCTGACTGTGGCTTATTCTTTTTCATTCCACACTATGTCACCAATTATTATGATTTTTTTTTTATTGCTGAATACTGTGGCAAGAAAACTGTGTATAAAATGAAATGTACTTGCCATTGCTACTTGGTTTACTTCACCTTATGACTTATACCTGAACATGAAGCATCTCACATCTATTTTTTTTATGGTCAGCCATGCTTTTTTTTTATCAAAAATGTCAGCTGAGCTGAGCACTTACTGCTTAAAAAAAATTTTTTTGTTGGCGAAGTTGAAATGGATGTGCATTAGTAAAACGCTTTATAAATTTAAACATCTTCAAAATTTGTCCATATTCGCTGCATTAACTTCGGTCTAAGCAGTGCATTGAATTACTAGTGCCCCTTAAATGGGCCCTTCTACACTTTTCCAAGTAGCCATGGAATTGATTCACTGAACGAGCTTATTGCATCATGAATTCACCGGCACAAAAATTTTCAGAATCTGTCCACTACGAGTGGAGTTACAAAGATTTGTCGCATGGTGCAATTGCATTCTCTCTTCTCTCGTCCTGACGAAAGCGCTGGAAGCTAAGCACGGAGGGATGGCACGGGGGAAGAAAATACGTCACGCGCGCCTCGTGACTTTGAGCGCGTTTTCTTTTTCTTTTTTCTTCGAATACGCGAATTTTCATTGCGATCGCGCACGCATGCGTGGACAAGTCGCGGCCTCCCGCGGCGGCCCTTGTAACTACCGAGTGCGCCATGCTCAAATAAGCCAATGGCTGATACAATGGCTGTGACGAGTGATATTTGAGCTTGTAGTGTCGTTTGTCGAGAGAAGAGAAAGCAATTTTTAGCTGGCTTTGAGAATTTATTGTGAATTCCAGGCCGCGTGCTGCGCTATAATATTTGGCTCGGGTGTTCTCGGGAGCATTGATTATTGATCGGCAGCGTTTTCTGACCATGCTGAAAAAGTGTTGCAGGGCCCCTTTAAGGGGCTAGATTATGAATGCGTAGTGGAAACGAGCTAGCACAACTGTATTTCACAAGCGAAGGATTGGTGCACTGCGATTCTGTGGGTGGAGCTCACATTTTTTCTGAGGTTGTGACCGAGTGCATAGGAACATGAACGAGATGATACAATATGTGTTTCACCTCTGTTTACATGGATGATGTTCTTGTGTCATGACGTTTGCGATGTATCTGTTTTGTAATCTTCACTCGTATCTCTATTTCTTCTTGGCGTGTGGAATCCACTAGCGCCCCCTGCGTGCAGTGATTCCCCAATGCGCATCCTCTCGCTAGTGCCAGCGAGCCGGGCTACCTTCCCTCTGGGTCTGAGTTATGCTGCCCACTACGTACTACCCCGGGTAGCCCTCATCGGGTAAGCAATGCTGTGTGTGGTCTCTACTGCGTACTCCCGAAACCTCCTCACTTAGTCTAACTGCAAGACAGTACCTAAGGGCTATACTCAATCTCATACATCAGGTGCATTGCTGCAGAAGCCATGCAAGAAGTTTGGCCAGTAAGATGGGTGAGTATGCGCGTCTCGCACTTGGCTTTTGTTGTAAACGCTCATGCGAGCCAAGCATGAGCCCGCACGTGATGCATCCCAATGGGCTGCAAATGAAGTACCAAAAGGTGAAAACAGAGACTCACTAAGCGGCCCAGAACAACTTATTGACAACTGCATGACGGGGTTTATTGATATCTGAGGCACAAAGCATCATTTGTTATTCAGCCTAAAGACTAAATGAAATCATATTACGGGGTGTAAAATCATGAGACTATTTCTTGGTGGGATGCATCTACTGCAAGAAGTCTCGCTGGCCTCCGCAGCGTTACACCTGAAGTATGAAACGGAGCATAGGTAACAGGCCAATGCATTTGTTCATTATTTGTACATTTGTTGAGATATCACATGACTCAAATGGAAAAAAAAAAGGGGGGGGGGGGGGTCACACATCAAGAATCCTCACAAAGAGGTTCAGGAGAGTGGGGCGGATGCTTCGTGGCCGAAAGATAGCAAGTTGCACTTTGAATCGTGTTGTATTACTAAGGGATTGAAAGGGTGAGCATTATTTTATATACATTTACGCACTCTATTTATTAAGGCGAAAGCTTTAAGTGGCTATGTTGGTGCTCTCATCCGCGAGACTTGCACAAGAACTTGCAAGAATTTGCAACACCGAGAGAGACCACAAACATCACACAAGGGCTCGATTGAAAAACCCACATGACCTTCTCGGAGGAGGATGATGCCACGTCATGACATCTTAATGACACAAGAAGGGATACTTGGGCTTGTTGGTGATAATTCATTTTCGAACTGCTTATAGCGCTAAACAGACGGGGTACCAAGAAAAAGAAGGTGACGACATGAGCGCTGACTCGAAACTACAGTTTATTAAATGGATAGACACCAATATATAGACTATTTCACGCGTGGGTTTCAGTGCCGCCATATTGGGCTGTTAACCTTTGTGTTCTGCATCTTTAACAACTTAACGAACAGTGTTACGGCAGACGCATACACATGAAAACGGTTGGGTTGGAGCATACGAACTTTCATGGCCTTATTAATTCACGTCGCAATATACAAAAACAAGAAAACATCGGCTTAACAGCCCAAGATGGCAGTGCCCACATGTCTTAGGTAAAATAGTCTATACAAAGGCCATCCCCGCCACAGTGAAGCGACCGCATATGCGCAGAAGCATCCCCCAACTGATGCAAACATACCAGAACTAGTGGAGCATACACATGCTTTCAGAAACAAACATACAAAACTGACAAACATAGTGGTCCAAAGAAACCTTTTCTGCATTAATCAAGACAACATAATCAAATTTAATAAATGCACTCTCTTTTCACTAAGAGCAACAGACAGATGGCTTATGCACCTCTCCCCTTCGCTGTCAATGTACACCCATGAACAAAAGTATAGGACCGCAGGAGCGTGTGCCGAAAGCGCCGTCTAGTGGCGAGCCGTCTGCAGCTCGCGCATGCGCAGACACTTGAGGGGTGCAATGTTACAACAGCATCGTCTGCTACGGCGGCACGCGACTGCAGCGCTGGCCGCACCGCTTGCCATGTGCTCCAAGATTTCCCCTAAAGAGTGAAACAGACTGTACATAGCTTCCACTATCTCTACTGTGTTTTGATGTTTATGGTGGAGCAATCAATTACCCTAACTTCAGTTAATGACATCTGACGCAACTTTTAATCAATAAAAATGAACTTCAATGTGTTCAAGGCTAGAAGAGGCGTAAAAGAGCAAGTTTCAGGAAATTTTATTGAAGCAGTGTAGCCAAAATTAATTGAACTTTATGATACACTCAAACCTCATTATAACAAAGTCACACCTGCCACGAAAATACTTCGCTATATCCGAAAATTCGTTATAAACATATATTTGGAGCACTGCATCTATGACAAGGCTATTCTTCACTTACTTTGTTATAACCGATAATTCGTTATATCCGTGTTCGTTATATCGAGGTTTGAGTGTATCACACTGATATTCAGGTGCTGAGTGTCGCATTCAGTTTCATTATTCCTTTGAGTTCTTTATCCCCCAGGAGATGCTTCTGTTCTATGTTATATACGTGTGATGTACGTTAAATAAACGGATCTTTTGTACGTTGAAACAGTTGGAGTCTGATTCCCTGCTTCTTAGATGCTTCACTGAGGTTTCGGTGTGCACTTCAGAAGATGAACTTTGGCCTTTGTTTTCCGTTGTAATTGTGTATTCATGATGCTGAAATTAACAACAGTAGATTTATAAAAGGATACCTTATCAGTCTAAACAGATTTGCTGTTTTACCTTTGTGTCCATAGCGTCTGGATACATTATTAAAACAGGCCTATTAGGAAATTTGGCTTACCGTTGTGCAATCTGTCTTTTTGTTCTCTCCAATACTGATGCAGTGATGCTGCCCATCGAGTACACCCAATGGCTGGTCAGGGTGCGAACCTTGGCTTCGGTGACGCCCAAGAACTGGCTCAGCTCTTGGTAGAGTCTGTGTACAATGGAGAGCCCATAGGTGAGCAATTGACATTATAACAAGGAATACTGCCGTGTGTATGTGTGCTTTTACCGCATTTTCTCGCGTATAACCCGCACTATCTACGCAGAAAACATGGAGCTGAAATCGGGTTGCAGATTGTAGGTGAATTTTGGTGCGCACGTTCACTTCAGGGCACTGCTTCCTGCTTCATGGTAATGCAACGAAGGTAGCTTCGCAAGGGTCTTTTATTTTTCCGAGGTTGCATAGTCTAGAGAGGGCTGGCTACATTCAGGGGTGGGTTACGCGTGAGAAAATATGGTATCCACGCCTTACTCAGTGGCAGAGCTTGTGGCCTCAGTTCCTGAGTGCAGTGTACCGCGGGATCACAGGACAAAGCTTTCCATGCATCTGCCTTTCATTCTTTTTTTCATTCTTTACGCAGTAATCATGCGAATTGGGTATAGAGGAGGAATGTATAAAGTTATAAATATGCTTCGCATTCTGCATTTTTGTTTTCTTTTTTTTTTTGTATGTCGATATTTTTTTTTCTTGAATTTTCGAAAAACAGCTGAAAAATAAAAGCCACGCGGCAAGCTCAAGCTGTCTTGCTTGTAAGCATGTGTTAGTTCACATTCTTGCATCACCTTCTGAGAAAGGGTTGTGCACTTTACAATGTATGTTACCTAGAAAGAATTGACTGTCTGAAAGTATTGCACAATGATTTGATTTATCGATAATTTGATGCATGCCTAATTCCTGTCCATGCTCTTTATGTGCAATATTACACAAGCCAATAGCACGCCAACAGGCCCAGTGGCAACCTTAGTCACTAGATACATAAGTACATTTTTTAATATACTTTTGCCATATCTGTGTTTGTTGTTTTGCAAAGTGCACCTAAACCTTCAAAGAGGCTCTACAACCAAGTTGCTATCCCTCTTACACATTATGCATCATCGTAATGTGTTGTGGCTTAGTTGCAATGTGTTTGTCAAATCATCCAGTATACAACCCATAGTGGGTCTTCATGGACCCACTATATGTGTTACTATTACCTACCATTATTAACATGACATCGTTGTGGCTACACATGTCGCATGGGTTGAGTTATACAGAGAACACTATGCTCTTTCCATTGGCCTGGTCGCTGCTGCCAGCCATCTGCTTGGCACTTTTAGTCGGCCCGATAAATTAAAGCATGACAGCTCGCCACGTTGGCCACCTGCACGTCGATCCTTACCATTTACTTTACCAAATGTGAGCTGATATAACAGGCTTCTACTTAAAAACCGTAAGGACAAGATTTCCCATTTGGTGGCTTTGCAACTTGCCTGTAGGTGCAAAATTTCTGGCCTGCGAATTGGGCTGTGTTTTAAACGTGCATTATTATCACTATTCCTGAGATTGCTGTGTAAGTCGTCCGCCACGGTGGATCAGTGGCTAAGGTGCTCGGCTGCTGACCCGAAGGTCGCGGGTTCGATCCCGGCCGCGGCGGTCGCATTTCGGTGGAGGTTGAAATGGTAGAGGCCCGTGTACTGTGCGATGTCAGTGCACATTAAAGAACACCAGAAGGTCAAAATTTCCGGAGCCCTCCACTACGGCGTCTCTCATAATCATATCGTGGTTTTGGGACGTAAAACCCCGGATAATATTACAGTCGAGCCCGCTTATAACGAACCTGAGCGTGACGCGGCATCCGTTCGTTGTATCCCGAAGTTCGTAGTAAATGAAACACACCTTTAAAAAAGTTGCAAGGGATCAGAACACAAAATTATTTTTTTTTTCGCAAAAAAAGTCCGCAATGCACGTGTTTCGACAGTGCAGATGCGATAAGGGCGGTATTCAGTTTATTTAAAGCGGCAGCTTGGTCTTCGCCAAGGCCCTTGCAGTAGACAAGCTGCCTTGTGGGCGCTGGCTCCACAAAGTTTCGACGTCGTCATCGTCATGCGATTCCTCCAAATCGCTCTTGCCGCGCACTTCATTCACAATGCCAACATCCGTGCACGGTTCCGCACTGTCGGCATCATCATCGGCCGTAATAATTAACCATCCCAGATGTCCCCCCATATCGGAGTCGACGACGCGCAGCCACAAATCGCCGCCGGAGTGGTCCTCTTCGGAAAATTCAGGCTCCGCATCGGGTCCGACGTCGACGAAGCCGGCCTCGCGGAAACAGTTTTGCACGCTTGTAGCCGTCACCTCCGCCCCGAAGCCTTCACCATCTCCACAGCTGAATACAGGGACACCCAAAGCCGCTTTGCAGTTTTTAGCGCCTTGATATAGCTCGGTTAGAATGGCTCGCTTGGTAGCAATGTTCAGCACTTCTCGCTTCATGCCATCTGCTAGCGCAGCAGGCTTCCCGTCCGCCATCCCGACCACGCACGCACACCAACAGCGAGCAAGACGCGCACGTGCGACAGACAAGCAAGGACGAGTAGAACTGTTCTGGGCCCGTATGCCCGTATCCCGTATCTAGCCTGAGAAAGAAACTTCCCAACGAGCCGGCATGGCCAGCGTCACGGAGCGGTGGAGACAGGCGAAAGGAGTTGTGATAAAGAGGGAAGAGAGGGGGCAGGCTTGCGAGAACGGCGGGAAGGCGACCTTGAAAGCCAAAACACGCGGGGAGACGGTAGCTCGGCTCGGGTAGCTTGCTTGATAGGTCGACGAAACACGCATCTCACGCGTAAGAAAACTTTGGAGAGTGGCCTGCGCGCGCAGAGGTCAGAGAATCGTATGGTGGTGCCGGCTTTCGCGTGTCGGTAAATTTAGGGCCCGTTCCCGCTCTGTGCACTCGTACGGTGAAACGGCTGTCACGCGGGACGGATCGCGAAATATCGAACTTGGTGGGGCTTGCGCAGCCCCACCGACTTCGATACTCTCGCGATTCGTTTCGTGTAACAGCCGTTACACAAAACGAAAATGCGGGCCTCGTCTGGCGATGCGGGGTGCTTGGAGCAGCAGGGGGACAGAGGACGGAGGGGTGCGCAACAAAAAGACGGTCGGGGGGGACAGTGTTGTGGAGTTGCCACTCCGGAATTGGAATGACTCCGGAATCATTCCACATTTTCGCGATCCCCGGAATGGAATGGGAATGGAATGGGGACAACGCTTGGAGGAATGGAATGGGAATGGAATTAAGCGCCTTTCGCATGGAATGAAATGGGAATGGCATTACGTCTTTTTCCGAAAATAGAGCACGTTTTCGTATACGCGCTGTTTTTCAAACTTCAGACATTAGTAAGTCAGAGCCTCGAATTTCACAATAAAGCAGAATTTTTAACATGGCTTGGCTGATTACAAGCACGGCACATTAATAAGCAACGCCCGTACTACAATTATGTCCTTATATAGACTGTGTTGCTCCGAAGTCTCCCTATTCTTCGCGTAACCTGCGGCTCTATGCCGTTGGTGTCCGTCGTGCGGAGCTACGACGGCGACATACCTCTACTCCTTGTGATTTCTTTTTTTTTTTTTTTTTTTTTTTTTTTTTTTTTTTTTTTTTTTTTTTGTCCTCTGCCGCACCCCAGTCACCTTGCTATCTCCCCACCCTTCACTTTGTTTTTGCTTCTGTAGCCGTCGGCGCCTCAGGACGCATATCCGAAAAAGCGCTCCTCTAAGTTGTGATGCGTATTGATGCTGGCGCGATGCTTGTGTTCACTGCAAGCTTTCGCATACCAGCTTGCACGCCGTGTCCCCTCATACTCCCCCCTCCCCCCCGACCCTTTTGCAATACTGTATCTCCTGTCTAGGCAGATGGACGCCTTTGCCCGAAACTCTGTCGGCGAAGGTTTGTAAGTCAGCGCAGCACACAGCGTGGCAAAACTGCTTAGTGTTTTTGAACACTACTTTTGTCAGCATAAAAATATGCTATGTCGTCATTTTAGCATTAACACGTTTAAGACTAAAGAATATTAAAACATCAACATTTGTTCAAACATGCTGACCATGCAAATACTATAGGGGCTCGGGAGAACTGCCCCTATGGGAATTAGTAGGGGGGTTGTACTGCACGAGATATGTCACCAAGCTACTATCCCTCCGACCTTGGTAACGTGTTTTGCGTACTTTTGCAGTTCATCTGATGACCTCAGTTTTACGGGGCGTTCATTCTTAACTCGATGAAAACTAGCAAGACCTGTTTACTACGTTGAGGAATTACAGGAATGGAATTGAACAGCCTGGCCATTCCCGGAGTGGGAATGGGCTAAGTTTTTTCATTCCGAGGAATTGAAAGGAATGGAATTGCGGCAAGTTCTAATTCCCCGGAATGGAATTGGAATGGAATGGAGGCACCCATTCCGCAACACTGGTCGGGGAGAGCGACAAATTATGGACGGCTGCGGAGGCAGGGTTGGCGTTTAACAATAAGAATCTTGGGCACCTCGCCGATGGCTTATCGGTGGTTGAAAGTGGTCTCTCGGGCAGTCGCCGGAGCGCCGACTCCGTTCGCTGTAACCGATCGGCAGGGCTCAGAGACGTTCGTTGTAAGTGCGATTTTGTGCCATTGAAATAATGTATAGTTCCACGGTCACGCGGGTAGCGTTCGTTTTAAGCGAAAGTTCATCTTAAGTGGGGCCGTTATATGTGGGCTCGACTGTATTATTATTGCTGTGTAAGTCGCAGTTGGGTTTGTTCTTGCAGTGAGCTTCGATACGCTTTTGCGGTACGAGACGTTGCGCCAGCGGCACACGGTGCCCTTCTTACTGGCCATCGAGGCTCTGGTCGGGCTGTATCGTTTCAACCTGCTGCCGGTGGTGGCTGCCCGCAGCGTGGGACTGCAGCTCATCGACTCCTGGGTTGGTCTCAAGGTGAGTGTGTTGCTGGTCTTGTTTGTCGCTATGTTCACTCGGACTTGCCCTAATATGTGTGCGAGTCGCAACAAAGAGATTCCAACAAAGTCTTCCAACAAAGAGATTAAAGTATGCCTAAAATGGTCCTTAACTGCACTCCACTGCGAAATGAGATGCTATCTTTTTGATTATGAACGTAATCATTCGTACATGCATGTAGCGCAGTTGGCCTCTTGTGTTCATATTAACATGTCCTATGCAGAAAGAATGTGCAAAGTAATTTAAAATTGGGGTGGGAGGGACACCTTGTTGCTTTAAAGCAAAGCGCGTCATTTTAAAATTTTACTCTCTACTAAAGATAACCCTGTTGAAGTACTTAAAAACAATTTAATAATAAATTGGCCATAATGTTTCCTTGAGTATACAGGGTCCGTCCGTAATGTAATGCAACTGGGTCTGGTAAAAAAAATTTATTGATCTGATTGGTACATATTATTTAAGTTCGTCAAAATAGTTTCCTTGGGCGTCGATGCACCAAGTACAATGCGATTCCCATGCTGCAAGGGATCCCTGAAAGTCGGCTTACGTGACCTTTCTCAGAGACACTGTGACAGCATGTTGGTTGGCAGGAACACTGACGAAATGGTGACCTTTCAGGCTTCTCTTGAGCTTTGGAAACAAAAAGTCTGATGGGCTGACATCATGTGAGCCCGGCAGATGAGATCTTACTTTCAAGATAAGGTCTTACATTCCATTGGCCATGCAATGGAGACACTTCAACGTTTGACTGCATGTAATGCTATATTCTGTTGTCCACTGTATGAAAAATTAATCTCTGACCTTTCCTTTCAGGAAAGGATAGTTGATCGAGCGTCATATTGAATGGGGTTGAAAGCATTTTGCTTGCATAGGCATTTTGTACAGGTGAGTGCTATGCACATTTCTTTCTTTTTGCTTGAAAGAAACTGCACAGGTATATCTACATCGCCAGTTTTGTAAATAGGGTTAATCGTTGTGATCTCAATCATCAAATAAACATCCTAGAGAGAGCCTGTGGTGGCAAACTCTATGATGTAGCTTTCATCGCCTGCAGTTCTTTTAACGTGCACCGAGAGCAGACTACCTGGCAACTTTTTCACTACTCTCACGAGTGTGCAAAGTAAAGTGCAAATACACCAATTGAGCTGAACCTCCAGGTAAACAACTCCCAGATTTAGTGAAGCCTGGAATACAGCAAACTTTATTTTCATTGCCTGATCTGAGTTCCAGTGAGCACCATTTATTTATTTCTCTTTTGTTAGTGAGCAAAGCAATCTTCACTCGTAGTTAGACTTAATGAAAGTCCTGTGCATCACATTCATATTATACTTGCAGACTTTGTGACAATAAAAACAAAAATAAAAGTAGCGCCCAACAGTGAATGCACTTCTATGCATCCTGTTGGACAAAAATGTTGCCAACAGTCTGTTGGAATACCAACCATCAAGCAGACTACACAGCACACCACTTTTCCATCTATTGTAGCAGCAGGAAAAATTATGCACGGCAAATTACATTTATGCTTCCATATGTGTCACTTAGCTCCTGGGAACACATTCACTTCAGCATAATGCAATTTGTTGTGTGACATTATTTTTTGTAACTCTATATTTGTTACAGCTAGATCCATTTTGTGCACTATAAAGCCATGCATGCTAATTAATAATTAGTATATAACAAAAAATATTGTGGAGCAGTTAGATGCTGTGGTTTTCTAGTACACTTACAGGACAAAATTATGACAATATGCGCTGACTTATTGATCTGACTTTGTTTCTTTCAGAATGATCACATGTGAGAACCTATGGGTAAACATCTTTCACAAATAATGAATTGTTAATTAAAGAACGGTGAATTACTGATTATCGTTCTGCCTGTTTTCTCATCATTGTTCAAACTTGCCATGGAGTCATTATTTAGAGCAGAATCACCAGTATGGTTGCAGCTATTACAAATATCAGGAGGGTACATGAACTAAGTAGACTTGGTGAAAAAACACATTTTACAGATAGCCAACACTGCTACAAAGAGCTCAGCCAAATTTTATAGTTGTGTGCGGCTCGTAGAGTTAACAAGCAGTGCATGAAGTTGCCACTTTCTCAAGCACTTTCTCTTCATACAAAGGCCCGTCCTCACTTTCTTTGCAGCTGTTGATGGCTTCTCTATTTAGTCATTTAGCAAATTGCTGCTATTGGTCGATAGCTGACATTAACCAAGAACATCATTAGGATTAGATTCATTTCTTGCTGTTATCACTGTATATAATAGTCATAGTTAAATTAACTGGCTAAACAGTGTTGTTTTAAAAGGCCCCTAAACCACCTCCGATAATTTTTCAAATATTTCAAGTGAACACGCACATCGTGTTCGGAATGCCGTCATGATCAACGATGCCACATGTGGCAGCGCAACAAGCCTTGGGCGTGCCGCGAATTCCAAGAAACAATCCTTTCTCCTCTGTGGGCTTTCCGGCCTCCCCAGTAACGTGCACGTCAGCATGATGACTCTGTGATGCTGTTGGCAAGTGATGCTCTGATTGGTCGAGCAAGAATTTACGACTTCCAGTTTGTCTGCAAGCAGCTGCCCACACTCGAGCGGTGGTACTCTGGCACGGCATGTCACTGAACAGGTCCATCATTTTGGCGATCTTTTGAAGGCGTGCGTGCAGCACAGGGTCCATACCAGCACGATTCGTAGGAGCATGGGCTGGCATGGCAACAACAGCAGATGACGGAGTCGCGGCTACCGGAAGAGGCACCGTTTCAAACAGCGCATCAGCGACGACTTACATCACATGATATTGAGAGGGGCACTCAGCAAGGAGAGAAAGGGGCTTTGGGAAAGGAGACCAGCCGACGAATGGAGGGTAGCGAAGGAAAGAGCGAGACAAGCAATCACCACGTTTCGATCATCAGACGCGTGTAACTCCGCTGTTACGGCACCATTTCGAAAAATTCTTACAGCTACATGTTCGTTGTACACTCGAGCACAACTGCCACACCACAGCCTTGCTGTTAATAGTAATGCCCCAGAGTATAATCACAGCTCTTGCACTGTATGGTAAATGCAGGAATAACACACAGACGATGGATTGCTCAATCAACTTGTACGGACCGCTTTGCAGAATAGACCTGTCATGTAACTTTTATATGCCAACAGGATTTAGCAGGCAAGATGAAACATGCATCCGACGGCTCAGACTCGTTGTGCAGCCCCTTTCTTCAAGCGGAGACTTGCTGGTGGTCCCTTACATAATCCAAGACCAGGGGCGAATACGTCGCTGAATTCTGCCAGTAGGCATTGCAGGTCCCCGTTTCTGGTCTTTTCCTTGGCTTCTACATATGTGACAGGGTTGCTACTCGGGACTGGGACACTTGCTTCACTGAAGCTTCGGATGACGTCACGACCACATAGCACCAGACCTGCACGATCAACGACAATGAGGCAGCCTTGCGCAGAGGCTGCGTGTGAGGCTGCCTCACTCACCAAAGCGCTGTTCGAGAAGGGCGCGAGGGGCTGGTTTCACAGGTTGGGGATTCGGACCCGACCGTCGGAAAGGGTGCTTTTTCATCCACTTTAATTCCTTTCAGTTTAGGTCATTACACTAGTTAAAATGACAAATAATCGTCAGTGTTTTCGTGTGAATACGTGTGTTTGCGACTCTACGTATTATTTGGGTGTATGAACGATAGTTATCACCCAACACCTGGAGTAGCAAGCCAGGCGATACACCAGGCTAACTACAATGATACCATTAAAAGTTGCTATCTATCTGCCTATCTATCTATCTATCACATAACGTACGCAAGAGTATAGGTGGGAACATTACCTTTATTACCTTGCGTCAGTAAATACAAGGATGTCTAGATTATATAATGAGCAAACGTGAAAGTCCAATTACAAACATAAAAGACTAAAAGCGTATGGACTGATAAACACACATGTCGTCGTCAAGCTAAGATCGACGCAACACGCGCTTGCGAGCATGAAAATGTCAAACATAAAAGCGGCTATTGAAAGACATGCCGCAGGAACATTAACTGCAGCTTGTAATCAAGAGCCATATGCACTTCATTCGTGAAAGGCTCTTCAGTAATAGGCGCTTAAAAGTCAAGATACCCAAAACCACCGCGCACCGCGAACTCGAGCTTGCTCTCTACTTAACACCATTCGGAGCGATCAAGCCAATATAGTTGGAGCAGTAGCACAGCCAGACCCTGTCCGCAGTGGACAGCCAAGCAGCGTCGTCGACGTCCGGCGCGTCACACGCCTCCAGGAACTGGCGCCTCGGAAAGAAGCCGTGTTGGTCGCCCTTCGCCGAGAGGTAAAAGTGGAGGTGTAGGACGTCCACAGCGGGACACGCCTCGAGAACGAGGCCCGCTTCCTCGTCCATGTCTATGCGGGTGCCCCAGTCCGAGAAATGCGCGCCCAGGCAGAGGTGCTTCATCGTCGGTGCAGCTGGCATGCGGTGGAACGCGCGGAAGTCTCTCACCGACATGACACTTTCCAACTTGAACGCGCGTAGCTGCGGCCAGAGGGACGCTACGGGTGCCATGTCCCGGTCGCCCTTGCCGGACCAAATGGGCACGTTGCACAGTCGCAACTCCCGCATCGAGGCACAGCCGTACAGGAAGCGCAGGGAGCGGGCGTGTGGCATCTCGCACAGGGTGAGGCGCTCCAGGTGGTCCAGGCAACGAAGCGGCGCCAGGGCTTCGTCGTCGCATGTGGTCGCCCGAAGGCAGAATTTACACTCGTTGACGTCCTGCGGGAAAGAACGGACGTCCAACTCGCGGAGCTTGAAGGACGCTCGACCCAGAAGTCGAAGATGAGCCGGATGGCACAGCGCGCAGGCGGCAAGCGCCAAGGACCGAATGTGATCCAGACCTCCCGTGGCAAGCATGGAACTCCAGTTGAAGTCCGGACTGAAGTGGAACGCCGAAAGGTTGAGCTCCACGAGGGCGACGCAAGACCGGACGAAGTTGCTCAGGCAAGACTGGTTGCGTATGTTACGAACAAACATGGCGGCGGACTCCGGGAGCGCCATGAGCGTCAGGGATGTCAGATTGCGGAACTTCCTGCCCAGCCAGATGTTCTTCATATGGGTGATGGCATCGCCCCCCCGACCCGTCGAGAAGAATTGTGAGCTGCCAACGGCTCAGCGTGCTCTCTACATTTGCCAAGTGTAGTTCGCCGAGTGTGACGCAATTCCGTTTCGGCGGACTGATTTGCACGACGATGCTCCCACATACGTCGACGCACGTGCCGAGGGCACTGAAGAAGTTGACATTTGCAGCGCGAGCATCCTTGAGTCGCATCAGCAGCGCGTCGCCGCTGCGAGAGCTCTCTGTCGTGTAAGTAAAGTCCTTGAAACGTCGACCGGATGCATCACGATAGCTCGAAAAGATTCGGTACTCGATGTCGTAGAGTTCGTCTGCGCTTTCACGCTCGTGACAGTGCAGGGACTTCAGGGCGTGGCAGTGCCTGAGCACCGAGCAGACGAAGTCGACATTTGTGGAGGAACGCACGACTTCGACGTACATCGTCTTCAGGTTCGGAGGCATAACCGAGCAGTCGCAGCGAAGCGAGCCCTCCGACTCCCTTGCTGGGAAAACGGGCACTTCGACGTCTGCTGTGTCGACTGTCCAGTGCAGGCACTCCAACTTTCGCAGCTTGTTCTTCAGTAGGCGTACCATGGCGGTGGAAAGGATGCGGCTGTGAACGCAGCGCAGCACGACGAGGTTCGTGCACTGCGCAATCGCTTTGACGAGCCTCTCCGATTTGGCCGTGACGTAGAAGCTCAGGTCTAACTCGACGATTACGTCGTTTCTCGGCCGCACCATCAGGGCAGTGAAGACGGCCGGCGTATCCTGCGGGGTGAAACGTGCGCATTGCATCCAGGGGCCGCCGTTGACGAGGTTCCACAGCCGTCGGCACGTGTTCGCCATTGCCAGCCGCTGCGCCCAGCCGAGCAGCTCCAATATGGCGGCCAGGACATCGTCGGGAAGGCGGAGAAGGCCATTTTGGTGCGGTCGAAGAGAAGCGACGGTGCGAGTCGGAGCCGCTGCTGCGGATGTCTGAATCCGCGCTGATTTCTTCTTGTGCTTCGAAGGCATATTGAAGTCTGATCTAGTCTGCCGCTCCAGCCAGAGACTAACAGCGCTGAAACTAAGTCGCGTAGTTGGCGTGAAGCCTCAGGGGAGGCCGGAATGATTGCTCCGTAGCGGAGGGGGAGAACCCTGTTGGTAGTGGTGCGGGCTGTTTGCTAGCCTATCGGTTCGCTGGATAGCAGAATGCGTAGCCCCGCCACTAATAAGCAAAGCGCACGAAGTTTCTGTGATTAAAGCGTATCGTAGAGTGCGGAATCGCGCATTTCGACTGAAACGAGGGCTACCATTATCTCGCTTAGATACTGCTCTGACGATACGCGGCTCGAAGCACGACGCCCTCTCTTCTCTCTGATTATCGTTACGGGTGGGCGAGCGTTTCTACCAAAGCGAAAAGCTGCGGGGGCATTGTAAGTATGTAGAACTTTTCACAGACGGCTCCCTAAACCCCGCCGTAATCCTCTTTGGAATGTGGTAAGTTCGCGTGACCCCTTAAAAATGCACTGCCGAGGCTGTGACGTCAGTCTTCGCAGTCCCGTGCCAGTCTCCTCTTCGGTGAAAAGGTTATGACCGCCACCAGCACTGGAATTCTTCCGGCGGCTGCGAACCCGACGTTCGTAGACGCATTCCAAGGAAAGGCATGCACTTGAGACGGGCTGAACACCTCGCAGCCAAGCGAGAACGAACCGGTTCTGCGCGAAGAAAACCAACGAGACAATACCAGCGGTGCCTGTTCCGGGAAGAGGTGAATTGCCACGAGGACGGGCAAAGTTAAAAAAAACCTTCCATGCATCTTTCTGACTGTGTGTCACTGCCCAGCGGGATAAGGGTGTCATTGAGGACTGGTTCCTAGCAAACGACGACGGATTAGGTGACCACCCCTTCCTCCCATCTCTTCGTAGTACTTGCTGCGTGGCGTGGCAGTTTTGAAGAAAATTCTGCCAGGTTGCTACATTCCTCTGCTCGAACGCAGACATGCAAGTTTGGCACTTGGCATATGAGAGCGAAGGCTTGGAAGGAAAGACGCTCAACTTGCAACTGAGTTTAATTCGAAAAGCATCTCGCCACGGAAACATGCGCCGTCGCAGTCACACCAGATTGTCACACAACCATGGTCGTCGCCAGGATTTTCTCTTGGGGGGGGGGGGGGGGGGTGCAAGCGGGCGTTGCATCGCGGTTGGGGGAGGGGGAGAGCACTGGTCTAGCTTGGGTGAGGGCATCTGCTGGTGAGGCTTGAGGGGGGGGCAAATGCCCCTTTTGCACCCCCCCTGTCGACGCCCATGCACACAACCAATAGCAAATTCCTGGAAAAAAACGCGTTAACAATCTGCGATAACATAAAGGGTACGTTCAATCAGTTTATACACCTAACTGCTGTCATGCGTCCTCTACACCTACCTGCCTTGAAGTTTATTTCCTTCATTGTCAGATGCACCGAAGGTGCACTGATGCACGCGTCTGCTGCAATCTTGATCTGTTCCACCTCTACGACCTCTCGTTCACGCCTGCCCTTAGCTCGATTCATGACGTCTGCCGCCTCTAGAAGTGCTTTGCAACCGCACTTACTGCAATGCGCAGGAAGGTGCGCCCCATCATTCTGAGCATTGACCGTAGTTGCGTGCTCTCGTAGTCTGTCATTATGACATCGGCCCGTTTGGCCGATGTAAGCTTTACCACAACTGAGTGGTATCTTATATACCACTTCCGTAGCACAGGGGACAAATGGCTTCTTTCCACAGACTGTTTTCTCTGTTTTTTCACGGGCAAGATTGCACAAACGGGAAAGCTTACAGGGTGCTGTGAAGACGAGGTCCACACCATGCTTTGATCCTATCCTCTTAAGGTTGTGTGATATCGTGTGAATGTAGGGCATGACAACAAACTTGTTGGGCCTCTGTCGTGTTGGAACGCTGGGTGGTGCTTGAGATGGTGCTGTTCACTAGCGAACGAGGTGGCGTGGCGGATTTCACTAACCCGCATCTTACTACCTCCACTTACTACGAGGTTAGTGCTTTTTGTGACAAGTAAACAGTTAGTATTTAGTTAGTGAATATGCCCACTTTTTTTTTTCACATGGCGTATGCGGCTGCGCCCACATGTACGATCACACAAAGGCTACTTTTTCGCACGTAGCCTGGTGAAACAGTGGGGAACGCGTCCCCTGCTACCAAAAGGGTCTTTTAGCAAGTTACGGAAATACGGTAAGCAAATACGGTACCGTATGAGGGTACCGCTCCTCCTATCCCGGTCCTCGCGCTTTTGCCATTGAAGGCACCCTAACACCACTAAAGCTTTTTCAAAAGTTACTGTGGGGTTGTCACGCCGCGTTGTTGCCTGTCAGCCTACGCATTGTTATAGCGACAAACCTGTCGTTCGGGGACGCACTGTCACTGGAACTGGGAGCGGCGTACGCAACGAGCGGGAAAGGAGGAGCGCTACCGTACTGCCTTACCGTATTTCCGTAACTTGCTAACGAACTCTAATGACGGGTGGATTAGTGCGGGCAGACGTGCGTCGCGTTCGCATCTTGTCCGCTAAAACGTGTGTGGCTAATGTACTTAAACGTACGTGGCTTTGTAGCTCTTCTACATTGTAGCATAGTCCCTCAATGTGATTGTAGTTAAGCCCGCGTTTTCAAAGTTTATCTTTCTTGAAATTCGGAGGGTGTTTTTCAAAGTCTATTTTTCGTAAATCCCCAATGCTCCGTAATTGGTAGTTTAATTTTGACTTATTCTGTATATTTCGATGTCTGAGATGAAATGTGAAAGCGAAAACATCAGAACACACGAAGCGTATTTTAGTTGTGTGGAAGGTATGAACGCACAAACACATATACACGCAAACACAAATACTTGAATACGATACACCTACGTGTGCGTATTACAACCTTAAAAGCATACTTTACGAGGTCGTATATTTGATGTCGTCTGGCGCGCCCCAGTTCCGCTCGTCTGGCGGCATGGAAACATGGAATGTTTACAAACATTTCATTTTGTAAACAGGGGTAGGCGCCGTCGACATACTGAGGCGCTTGTAGCGACGTCGCGGCGCGTAGGCTCCGCCCAGCCCAAAGCTCGCCACCGCCCTCTGTGATCACGTGACAACTGGCACAGCAGCTACAAAGCTGCCTCCGAGCACAGCTCGTCGGGGGAACCTCCCGTGTGAAAGCGCGGGAGGCTCCCCCAACTCGATTGACCCCGACGACATTGACCATTGCAGATCGCACCAACCCGCATCGTCGCCCGCGATCTGAGGAAGGCGGTGACGGCGGCTCTTCATCCCGAGCGGAGGTGCTCTGGCACGGTGTGTCACCGTACGGGTCCATCGTGTAGGCGATCCTTTGGTGGCGTGCGCGGAACACAGGGTCCATACCGGCACGGCAACAACAGCGGTTAGCCGAGAAGCACGCAGTCGCGGCCACCGGAAGTGCACGCTGTTCTCGAAGAGCGCGTCGGTGATGACGTATGTATGAGATTGGGAGGGGCACCAGGAGCACTCGGCGAGGAGGGAAAACAGGCTTTGAGAAAGATACCAGCCGATAAACGGAGGGTAGCGAAGGAAAGAGTGAAACGAACGATCGCCGCGTTTCGATTATCAAACGCGTGTAACTCGGCTATCACGGCACTGTTTCGAAAAATTCTCACGGATACGTGTTCGTTGTAGATTCGTGCACACCACAGCTAAATTTCGACCTCTGGGTGGTATAGGGGCCCTTTCAGTGTCAACAGATGTATAAACTATTCAGTGTCATTCGAACTCTGACTTTTTTTTTTCGTACAGAGTGTACTTCAAAAAACGGCAAGACAGGTCACCATTAGTCGCTATGTTAAACAAAGAAATTGACAAAAATGCCGCGAAAATTGGTAAGCATGCTGTTTCGACCGAACCTGCTCCGTTTGGCGTCAGAGCAGGAGAAGGAGTGGCCGAACCTCGGTTACTTACGAATAATTCACAGAAAAGCGGATAAGCTTTGTGACTGAGCGGAAGCGAGCCAGAGAAAGGGGCTCGCACTTGATGACACGCCCAACACTTTCTTGGACTGCGTATCCAGGTGCGGGATCGTCGCCATGCGTCTGGGAGGACTTCGGCGACGTTGCATTGTCGCCGGCACTACACAGAGGCAAGAATGTTCCAAAAGCCAGGGTGAATCCATAATTGCGAAAAGGTTTACTCCGACTTCACTCAGCAAGTATTAACACAATAACATGGATGTTTCACCACCTATGCGGGTAGCATCCTCAGTATGCACTGGCAACAAATGAACGGAGGTAGAGTAGGGTAGAGTAGAGTAGATCCCTGAATCTGTGGCGCACACCCACGCTGGGGGATTGGCCGAGAACCGGATAGTTTTGTAAAATTATTTAATAAAAGTTTAAATTTGGTCTATTTAAAATAAATAAGAATGCAACAGTCGCCCATCTCTTCTTCATTCTTCTTTATTTCATCTTTCTTTCTTTCTTTAGGTCTAATATTTGGCTACAAGAAGTGGAAAGCGTGGTTGGTGCACTAGAACAACGATATTATCCCCAATAACTTTCCTTGGCATCATTGCCTATTAGTTCTCATTAATATTGTGTTTAACAAAGCAAAAACGAGCCCTTAAATTTACACTTTCCTTCATTCATAGCGAGGGTCTCGTTCTGGCAGACTTGATGCCTTCAGGTAGTGTGCGAGGAATTATTAGTCAGCTGCCAGCTCGTAATCACCTGCTACCTGACGCCAACAGGCAAAAAGAGTGTTTCACACTCGCCGTAATGGCAACTGGAGGCGCTGACTGACGCTCCCATTTTTAAATGCACATATATACCCTGTGAAGTGGACGAAGGGATGACCGCCACCGTAGCTCAGTGGTAGAGCATCGGACGCGTTATTCGAAGGTCGCAGGTTCGGTCCCTGCCGGCAGCAAGTTATCTTTTCGTCCACTTTTCTTTCTTCACATTTACATTACAATAGTTCTAACAACATCCCCTATACTTTCCTTGGCATCATTGTCTGTTAGTTCTCATTAATATGTCTAACAAAGAAAACGAGCCCTTAAATTTACAATTGTTTCCGGCATTATCCTAGTAGTTTCATTAATGACACCCAGGAGCGCGTGCGAAAAGTAACGGGAAGTACGCCATGACAGAGTAATAATAATAATAATAATAATAATATGGGCAATGGAATTGATGACTTTGTCCAAGAACATGCACACAAAAGGCGCAGTAAAGTACAAGGTGTCTCCACCAAGCGGACGTATATCAGCGCAGCAAAAATCGGAAGGCTGACTGGGCACCAGCACTGCAGCAATACATTGTTAAATCGTCGAACCTTTGAAGTGCCAAAAGCAGCTGCAGTTGAACAGCTGATTTTGTCTTAATGCAGTAGATTTAGGTATGTTAAAGAATATTGGGTAGGCAAAATGAACGAGTTCCTCCACAGTGGTGTGTCTCACATCATATCGTGGTTTTGGGAATACCTGGAATTCTACTTTCATCCTGCCAACAAAAGGCACAATGAACCAAGGAAATATTTCAGGAAAGCATGCACATATACCAGCATACCGAAAAAAAAAATTACTAGAGGCTAGTTAAGTCAGAAGACAACGGACGCTGCAGCACAGGGTGATAGTGCCTGAGCGAAAAATTCAGCTTAGTCAGTTGCACATGGTAAGAATTTTTCGCATAAGCAGCGCGACAAAGACAAAAAGGGACACAACGGATGCACTTATTTTCAAAAAAAAAATGTTGCACATGAGACAAAAACTTATACAGGGCTGATTCCTTCACACTGCATCAAGAAGCCATGCACACAGACTTGTCTTTTTCCATTTCATTGTGACAAAATATATGAAGCACTCATAAACTCACGAACTACTGCACGTTCAAGAAATTCGAATCATTCTCCGACAAGAACAAGGACACAGTGCTAACACAACTGGTACAAAATTATTGCAATTTTCGCAGCCATGCAGTTCTCATCTTTTACATACAAGCATGGTCACGAAGTTATCAGGCGCAGAAGCCTGCTAACTTGTGCCATGTCGGCCTCGCTGGTGTATGGCGGTTACCTTGCTCGGCTTCTGACACGAAGGTGGCGGTCGCATTACAATGAGAGCGAAATTAGAGGCCCGTATATTGTGCAATCTTTGTGCACGTTAAAGAACGCCAGATGGTCAAAATTTCCCCAGCCCTTCCCAGCTCCGCATCTCATAATCATATCGCTGTTCTGGCACGTAAAATCGCAGATAGTATTACGACGGTAACCGCGTTGCAAATCACAACGTCAGCGTCTTATCTAGAGGGTCAGCGATGTAAACGTCGTCCGGGTATTCGCGGTGTTCCTGTTTGTAAGATACGTTTCCGTTACAGTATATTTACGCCCTCCCCGTTGCGTTCCTGAACGGTAGCCCTATATATTCTGCTTTGCAAAGAACTGCTGGGCCAGTTTAGTACAGCCCACCAAGCGAATGAGAGGCATTGGGAACGAGCAGCATCTCCGCTAAGCGCAGTCACTGCGGCATGCGCTAAGGCTTCGGGCAGCCAGAAAGCACGCGGATATCCGATATGCCACCAAAGCAAAACGGAATGTCGTCCTCGGTTCCAGAAGCCGCAGCAGTCTCCGTCACCCACGCCATTGCACATCTTCATCTGCAACAAGAAAATGACAGCCTTCTGTGCCTTCCTGATTGTGTCCTTTGTGATATATTGGAGATGCTCGATTGGGAGCACCGGCTAACAATGGCCAACGTGTGCCGACGGCTGGAGAGAATCGTCAACGGCGCGCCCTGGATGCGCCGTGTACGTTTCATCCTGTACGATTCACCGGATGTCTTCACCGTCCTAATGGTCCCTCCCAGAACCGACATCGTCGTCGAGTTAGACGTCCGCTTCTACATCAGGGCGAAATCGGAGATACTCATCAAAGCGATTTCGCAGTGCGCAAACCTCGTCGTGCTGCGCTGCGTTCACAGCCGCATTCTTTCCAGAACCGTGGTTCTGCTTCTCTGGAAGAAATTGCGAAAACTGGAGTGCCTGCAATGGTCCGTGCCGGAAGAAAACGCTGTCAGCGTCGAAGCACCCGATTTTCTAGCCGACAATCCGGAGGGCCCGTCTCGTTGCGACTGCTCCGTCATGCCGCCGAAACTGAAGTCGATGTACGTCGAGGTCGTCTCCACCGTCGTAAACGAGAACTTCATCTGTTCGATCTTAAGGCATTGCCACGCCCTGAAGTCCCTGCACTTTCACGAGCGTCAAAGCGTAACCGAGCCCTCCAGAGTCTCCAAAATGGCTTCCGAAGCCCTGTGCGCCTACCGCGAGGGCGCCGATGACCGCTTCGAAGAGTTCATTTACACCGCGGACCACACCCCCACCGACGCAGTGCTACCGGACAGCGTCGCTGCGCCACAAGGGGACGATTTCGCGGACTTCGGCTTGTGTTTCGAAGTGCACAAGAGTGTCACGTTACGAATGGTTCCGTCGCGCAGTCGCAGCTGGGATCTCCGTCGCCAAGCTCGATTCCATTTATGCCGAGAACGCGACTAAGCACGAGCAGCTGACAGTCATCATCGACGATTTCAAGTACGAGACCATGAAGCGACTTAACGAATGGTGGCGCGGAAACAAGTTCCGTCGTATCAAATACCTCGCAATCGTGCCAGCCAGTGGCGTAGCCGCCTCGTTTCAGTGCAACACTCCCAACCAGTCGTCCTTGTGCAATTTCCTCCGTTCTTGCGTCCCCCCTCGTGGAGCTCAACCTGTCCGCGTTCCACTTCGGCGCGGACTTCAACTGGAGTTCCATGCTCGCCACCGGAGGTCTGGACAACATCCGGTCCCTGGCGCTTGCCGCCTGCGCTCTGTGCGAACCGGGACGTCTACAGCTTCTCGGCCAGGCGTCTTTCAAGCTCCGCGAGCTTGACGTCCGTTTCTTTCCGCAGGAGGCCCCCAACTGCAACGTCTGCCTTCTAGCGACAACGTCCGACGACGCCGCCCTGGCACCGCTTCGTTGCCTGAACCTCCTGGAGTGCCTCACTCTGTGCGAGTTGTTCAACGTTCGCAGTCTGCGCTTCTTGCTCGGCTGTGCCTCGATTCGGGAACTGCGACTGCGCAACTTGGGCGTCTGGTACGAGGGAGGGGACGAGGACCTAAAACCCCTCGTTTCCATCTGGCCTCAGCTCCACGCGGCCAAGTTTGAGGGTGCCAAGTCTTTCAACAGATTCAACGTGTTCTTCGGCATGCCCGCTGCACCGATGATGAAGCGCCTCTGCCTGACTGGACACTCGACCGATCTGGAAGAGGCCATCGATCTAGACGGCCTCATTGCCATGCAGAAGGCCTGCCCGGCGCTGGACATCGTGCACGTTCACGTCCACTGCCCGGCGACGGGCGTGCTACACAGATTCTTCCCGAGACATCCGTTTGTATTGGACGACAATGTACCGAACCTGGACGACCCCTCTTTGGCTGCCCACTCCAGACAAAGTTCGGCTGTGCGACTGCTCAAACTTCATCGGCTTGACCGCGCCGCACGGCATGAAGTGAAGGCTCTGTTAGAAGGTGCCCTGTTCTTTCTGGCGTATGCCACGGGATGCACGCTTGCCATGTGACCCCGTCACGAAGTGGCTTACATGAAGTCTCGTTCCCC
This sequence comes from Rhipicephalus appendiculatus, assembly GCA_030522465.1. Classification (NCBI taxonomy): domain Eukaryota; kingdom Metazoa; phylum Arthropoda; class Arachnida; order Ixodida; family Ixodidae; genus Rhipicephalus; species Rhipicephalus appendiculatus. The sequence continues at coordinate 96,550 of JALIZH010007443.1, forward strand.
GAAAGAAATATTTACTTCCGCAGCGGACACTTTTCCTCCGCGGCCGTGTCATGTTGGATGGAACAGGGCTGCCTGTCTGTCGGCTCGAGAAGGCCGCGTTTTCCCAACGCCTGTCCGCCCAGTACGACCATTGCTGAACGAAGCCAGCTGCGACAAAACACATCGTGTGTGCAACGTTTTACGGGAGGAATACACGGTAGAGGGACTTTCTTTTTATTCAAAGTGACGCTCACATGGTTTTGGCTCCAGTAGTAGTCTCCGTGCATGACGCTTTCTTGATGAGTTGGGAAGTGTTCTGCACACTTCAGTTTGACTACGGCGAATATCTTTCAGTCGATATACTTGTTCGCTTTGATGTTTTTAACGGGATTTTGTTTTGTGCAGTCAAGATGTACATTTTATAAAATGACACGGGGCAATAAATATGCGCCTTACATTCCGACCAAATTGTTGCATGTATTCCCGTTACTCTACGTCTGGTATAAAACGCTAAAAATCTGCAGACTATAGGTGCGCTTCTAGTCAGCAAAATATTGGCTGAGGTTGAACTCTTGTAAAGCTGCTATTCACGAGCTAAAGGTATGTTTGCCGTGGCTTGGGAAGACTATGAACACACTATTTCGTTAAAGTTGACCTTTAGTGCAAATATGGTAGTGTACACATGTGTGATCTTTCACATATGTGTACGTTTTCAACTTCCTCTTGCACGTGATGGGCCATGGTACATTGAGTGCAACGATCACGATCATATAATATATATATATATATATATATATATATTTATATATATATATATATATATATATATATATATATATATATATATATATATATATATATATACCGTACAGCCCCGAAGGTATTGCGTAAAGGGGGTTGCAGTGAAATCAGAAGTAAACGCATAATGAACAACGCTACAGTGCAAGTTAATAATCATAAGAACAAAATTAAGAATGCAATCAGTCATCGTAATTCAACAGTACACATACAGCAGATTACAGCACGCTAATCAAAAGAGAGCGCGACACTTCACGATATAAAAAGCTTGAAAGTTAGACTGTAAAAAAAAAAATCATCTTACTACGCTATATCGTGCAAAATTATCTCAAGTTAGAAAGATACACAAGGGACAAGCGCTTGTCCTTTGTGTATCTTTCTTGTGTGCTGCGTTTTTCGTGCGCTAAGTAATTCTCGTCGACTATAAATTTGTTTTCGTGCGACTGAAAAGGCATTAGGTTTTCAAACACAATAATTTTAAATTTTTTCTTCAATTGTACAACAGGGAGAAAGGTACAAATTTAATCTCTCGGATGTGTAAGTTTTCCTTGAAATATAAAGTTTTAACAATAATATGCTGGGGTTCAACGTCCCAAAACCACGATATGATTTTGAGAGACGCCGTAGTGGAGCGCCCCGGAAATTTCGACCATCTGGTGTTCTTTTGCGTGCCCTGACATCGCACAGTACACGGGCATCTACCATTTCGCCTCCATCGAAATGCGACCGCCGCGTCCGGGATCGAACCCGCGACATTCTGGTCAGTAGCCCAGCACCCTAACCGCTATACCACTGCGGCGGAGAAAATATAAAGTTTTCAAAGTACCCATCCCAATAATTATGTGCCCTAGTTCTCTAAATGACAAATAAGCAGATTACAATGTTTCACATCGAGATTAACAAAGCTGTCACCTAAAGAAAGATGCTGATTTGATAACAGTTGCTTTCAGCGTAGTACTGAGTTGTGAATTACAGTAAAGCGGTTCTGTGTAAAAATAGAGCATATAAAGCAGAGGTTCGCAACCTGCGGCCCCCCTGCCCGACATCAGCACCCATCCCGTCCTCTTGTTACTTCAAATCTGAAGGCCGACTTGACATTTTTTAGATGCGAAGCAGCTTAGAGCGGAGTTCAAGCCGATGGTGTGCGGCCTGATCACCCTTACTGCGCATGCTCCACCTCTCCCCCCCTCTCCTCGCGTAAGCGCGAGGAGGTGGGAGAAGGTGGCGTGAGCGCTGCCTCCGCTTCGTTTCTCCTCCCGTTTCTCTCTCTCCGGCGCAGCTGTGCGCTCCTATATAATGCGATGCGCGCTCGCTCCGTTGCACTCTCCTTCGCAACGGCGCTATGGATGTCAACGTTGGCGCCAGTTGTAGAGGCATCGGTAACGTAAGCTGTGACAGCAGCGTAAGCAGCACCGCTGATACACAACTCCACACACAAATCAAACATACAAATGGAAACAACAAATGGAAACACAAGTGAACACCAGCGCTGCTTCGCATCCCCTCATGGTTCCCTTAAGTGGGAGATGGTGTAATATTTTACCTCAAATGGGGTTTACACTTGGGACCTATGTTGGTAAATTGCAACCTTGTGACATGCGTGCAGAATATAAGCATGAGTTCTATTCCAAGTTTGTACAGTATTGCCAATACGCCAACCTTTTTCACTTTTGCGGTGCGGCCCCACACTGTGTCATTATAATATCGTATTGGTATAGCGCAGCTCAGTTTGAGCATGAAGAAAAGAGGCAACAGCGAAGAAGGAAACACAGACAATGGGATGAGCGCTCATCCCGTTGCCTGTGTTTCCTTCTGCGCTGTTGCCTCTTTTCTTCATGCTCAAACTGAGCTGCGCTATACCAGTACGATATTATAATGCACCAACTTGCCCAATCTGCAGTACTTGTCCACACTGTGTCGGCTTCATGCAAAGTGGCCCTTCGCCTGAAAAGGTTGCCGACCCCTGATATAAAGCATTTGTAGTACGTCGCACAATTCCATGTAATGCTATTTCTTTCAGGAAGATGCACAGAACACTGTTGGTTTGAAGCTAGAAAAGGACTTTGCAAATGAAGCGCCGAAGTCCTACTCCGGCATGGCTGAGCGCGCTCATCAGTGCTGTGTACGGTGGGGCTTTCGGGCAAGCCCGAGCTCGTGCAGTGCTCTATGTCAAAGTGAAAGAGCCAAGCGAGAAAAAACCGGCAGATCCCACGCACTGTAGGAATCGATGTAATGCGAAGCAGCCAGCAAGGAGCAAATCATGTTGTACATGATATGCATGTCATTATTTACATGTTAGGACCTGTCATTTGTGTTCGTCATACAGTCACGTCGCGCAATACAAATTTTGGTGTATATCAAGCTAGCGAACAGGACGCAAGCGCACCATGAGCGTGGCATGTAAATGACATTGTAGATGACATGCATGCCAAGATTTTCATGTTACCACCTGCCACTTATGTTCGATATATCGTCACATCCCGCAATGCCAATTTTAGTGTATATCAAGATTGCGAATTGGACGCAAGCGCACCATGAGCGTGGCATGTAAATGGCATTGTAGATGACATGCATGCCAAGATTTTCATGTTACCACCTGCCACTTATGTTCTCAATTTTTTACCTCGAACCGCAGCGAGACGCGAGACCAATCTGCCTCCGTTTCGCATGCGTTCGTATTCTCAAGCTCTGCGCATCGTGCAGACGCCATCCGCGTTCCAGCGTTTAAATTGACGGACACTTTGTCAATTCCAAAGTGTGTTCCTCGAACGCCTGTGCCCACTGAGGCGGGGTCGGTCAGAATGGAACGTGATGCGCGCGTCTCCCTCCTTGCATGATTAGAGACGCTGGGTACAGCGACGCTACGCGAGCAAAGCGCGAGCGCTGTTGAGTCCAACGCGACCGGCGTCCGTTTGCGCGCCCCGGTGCCCACCTGGCACCGTGACAGGGCACGGCTGGACGGACGGACGGACGCACAGACGACCGGACGGACGACGGGACGGACGGCCGGACGTGAGCATGAACCATTAAAGGGTTTCACCTTAAAAATTTGGGTGTATATCAAGCTGGCGAACCGGCCACAAGAGTGTCATGAGCGTGGCATGCATGCCATGTTGCACATGACATGTCATGATTTGCATATGACCACTTGTCATTTATCCTCGTCATACGATCACGTCGCTGAATACCAAATTTGGTGTATATCAAGCTAGAGAAACGGCCACGGGAGTACCATGAGTGTGGCATGCAATTTATGTTGCACATGACATATCATGGTTTCCATATTACCACTTGTCATTTGTGCTCGTCATACAGTCACGTCCCTCAATACGAAGTTTGGTGTATATCAAGCTAGCGAAACGGCCACGAGAGTGTCATGAGCGTGGCATGCAAGTCATGTTGCACATGACATGTCATGATTTCCATAATACCACTTGGGATTCATGTTCGTCATACAGTCACGTCACGCAATACCAAATTTGGTGTATATCAAGCTAGCGAAACGGCCGTCAGCGCGCCATGAGCGTGGCATGTAAATCATGTTGTACATGATATGCAGGTCATGATTTTCATATCACCTGTCATTTATGCTCGTCATACAGTCACGTCCCTCAATACCAAACTTGGTGTATATCATGCTAGCGAAACGGCCACGAGAGTGTCATGATCGTGGCATGCAAGTCATGTTGCACATGACATGTCATGATTTCGATATTACCACTTGGCATTTATGTTCGTCATATAGTCACGTCACGCAACACCAAATTTGGTCTATACCAAGCTAGCGAAACGGCCGTCAGCGCGCCATGATCGTGGCATGTATATCATGTTGCAGATGACATGCAGGTCGTGATTTTCGTATTACCACCTGTCAGGCCCGTAGCCAGAAATTTTTTTCGGGGGGGGGGGGGGCCCACCTGTAGAAAACCTTGAAAACCCCTATTTTCATTATTTTTTCTCAGTAAAACACCCCCCCTCAATCCGAATTTCGGGCCCCTAGGGCCCCCCCCCCCCTGGCTACGGGCCTGCCACCTGTCATTTATGTTGGTCATGCAAAAATGTCTCATCGTACCAATTTTTGGATATATCAAGTTAAGAAAGCGGTCTCAGGAGCACTATGGCCATGGCGTGTAAATCATAGTTTTCATGACAAGTTAGTCATGATTTTCATGATATGACTAGTCATTCATGTTTGCTATACAGTCATGTTATTCCATACCAATTTTGGTATAAATCCCATTAACGATACGGCCAGGAGAGCACAAAGTCGTAGGCGGCTAGATAGATAGATAGATAGATAGATAGATAGATAGATAGATAGATAGATAGATAGATAGATAGATAGATAGATAGATAGATAGATAGATAGATAGATAGATAGATAGATAGATAGATAGATAGATAGATAGATAGATAGATAGATAGATAGATACGCTCAAAGTCGCCGAAGTTCGCTAAGAAATGCTTCGCATTTAAAATGTTTTTTGATCAGTGGCTAAGGAGTAACACTCAGTGGAAAACCACAGTCCGTCGCTCGTTCCGGTCATTCGTGGTACAGCAAGTGGGCGTGTAGATGATGGGGAGGAAAAAACGCTATTTCTGCCATAGAGTTTCCCAGTATTAACTAGAGGGAAGTCTGCCGCTGCGAATGTTCAACCCACCATAGGAATGATGGGTAGTACACGGATTTGCCTAATTTTTCATGCTTACCGCTTTGAACTCACTTGTGGCTTTGTTTATTGTGGTGTTTTGGCGTGTGTTTCGGATAAAAGAATGGATCGTTGTGAACTTCGTGAGCCGATTTGAATTGGTGACCCTAAAGAGTTAACCTCTTTACCTCTTAATGAAGTGGAACTGCTGAACATTTGCTGAACTTCGTCATGCGACAAAGCGGCTCCAGGCCACACGAATCCGTGCACTGCCCATCATTCCCATGCTGGCTTAAAGGGGTGGTGCCATCAAATTTCGGGGCTATAACAAGCCTGTTGTGGGTTTCCTCTGTATGCGAGGACACTCCACACGAAGGGTCGAACCACGGTGGGTCAGAGACAGCAAACGTTTAGAATGTATTTTAATTCGCTTCCAAAGTGTACCTAAATGCTCATTCTCCAGATCGAGACCCATCGCCGGCGCATCAAAACTGACGTAGCTCTATAGGAAAGACAAAGAAAGTTGTAGTGACGTCACACGAGATCTGTAGTGACGTGAGTGACCTCCGGACCTCCGCCACCTCCGAAACGTGCGTACCGGCAAAGCATCGGTTGCTACATCACTCGCCGAGTTTCGATCGCTTCCTGGCTAAGTGCTGCGCATCTTCGCGCGAGCCTTGTGTGGTCACGTGACCAAGCCTCCTACACTGCTACGTCACTGCCCAACTTGGCGGCCAGAAACCGAAACCGAAAGTTGTCCACATAAATAAGGCGTTAAATTATTTATTTACAGAGAATACGTGAATCTTGGTGCGTGTGTCATGCTTCCTGGAGGTATAAGAAACGCTTGCAGCGAAGAACGCGCAAGCCACAAATTTGGTGACACCACCCCTTTAAGCGCCATGCGTTGCAGCGCCCATAGACACTAGCGCCAGAGTTCCGTCTAGTGTATTATTAGGAAACTCTGTGATTTCTTGAGCCCTTGTTGGGAGCGCGGCTAAGTGCGCAGCTAATTCGTCCACCAATTTGTAGGCTATACGCTTCTCGCCCCTGTCTGCCGGATTAGCGCCATCTGATCTCTTAGGGCATGGTCCTCGTTTTCAGGAGTGGAATTCTCCAAAAGTTTGAGTGGATACGCTATTCTCTTTTAAATAAGTAAGCGGCTCCTGGCGATATCCGATATTTCAGTAAGGTTCCTACAAAGACAGCGGATGAGAGAAGCCATTACCCATTGTTCGGGTTAGGGTCGCAGTGGGGCAAAAGGATAATGTTGTGGGACGTCCCACGCTATGGCGAGTAAAAAGCGTTTGCCGTGTTCTGAGGAGCTCCCGGGCAAGCTTCCAGCAGTGCTACTTTCCGTACGCGGCAGGACTTTCGTGCCCTGATGAGATTTGCATACCTAGAGTGGACTCTAACTTCGCTCCTTTTGGTGGTGCATAAGTGCTGCCGTCTATGGGCACGAAAACTTGATATCTGTGTTGCTTCGGAGTTGGTGAGCCCTCTTAACTTACGCTGGTTCACGGCTTGTGCACTCGCAGCTTGTCCGCCATCTTGTCCGCTTCAAGGTTTGCCAGTGTAGCCAAGGTCGGTTTGTGATAATTTGCGATAACCACGGTTGGGACTCGGGAGGGAGGGAGCCCGCAGAACTTTTTGCCGGGGGGGTGCATCTTCAACAATTCCAGGTGAGGCACCCCTATCCGGACGACCACGGTTAGGAAACCGTGGCTACGTGTGTCGTGTAGCTACCTCTAACCGTGGCTATCTGTAACCGTAGTTAGCTTAAGAGCGGTTAAGGCTGTCTGAGTGATAGGGATTTAACGCAGGCTCCCGTTTCACGCACCTGCGCGATTACGCCATGGCTTGCCGCTTTCCGCAGGAATTGAACGCGCTCTGATGACGTCAGGCCGAAGTTGACATGTCCATTAGATGGACAGTTGCCGAACAGCTCTCCTGATAGGCTTCAAATTCACAGCAAGACCACGTATAGAACGCAGATCCGCTTGATAACGGTCCGACATTCAATAGAGGCTGGGTGGAAAGAAAAAGTACGGCCATGGAATTTTTAACAATATCCCAAGAAACACACGAAAAACTAGAAAACTACTAATAAACATCTAGACAAGAATATCGCGAAGTATATTACAAGTTTAACTGAGTTATTATTTAGACATGCGCATTTTGAAAACCTTGTGTAATTGTGCTAACGCCTCGTTAATATAAGTCTAGACAACTTTTTGCAAGAAGTCTAACACTTTTTTCCAAGAATTTTAGAGAAACTTCTTGCGAGAACTTTTGAAGACCTTTTTTAGACAGTTATTCTTTTATGTTGACGAGTTTGCTCTAGCTAATTCCATGCATCATGCCAGAATTTCGCAATCAAAAGGTTTAGCTGTTCACTGTCAAGAAAGATAACTAAAGGAACGCCTGCGTAATATGGCATCAGATTAATTTCTGAAGCTCCTCTAGGCAGCAAAATTGATAATCCAAAAAACTCAAAAGTTCAGGGAAAGACTGAAGCTTGAAGAGACTAAAAGTTCTTGAGCACGGTTTCTCACTGGAGCCGAAGTTTCGACAAGCCGACTTGTCTTCAATTTTCAACCTTGACGAAGACAAATCGGCTTAATCTATTGTGGCATTGTGAAGCATATTTTTTTTATCATAACCTCTGTTGTAGCAATCCCAACCACTATGTTGGCCATTTGGCATATGCTGGCGCAAAGGGACTGACGACGTGGTCCAAGAACCTGCACACAAAAGGCACAGTAAAGTACAAGGTGTCTCTATATCACGCTGACACGCATAAACGCAGCAAAAATCGGAAGGCTGACTTGCCAACACACAAGCGCAGCAGCAAACTTTGTTAAATCGTCGAACATTAGTAAATGCCGTAGCAGCAAGCACTTGAACAGCTCATTTCGCCTTACTTAATGTAGTAAATTTAGGTACGTTAAAGGAATCTTGGGTAGGCAAAATTAACGAGTTCCTCCACGGCGGTGTGTCTCACAATCATACCGTGGGGGGGAATACCTGGAATTCTAATTTCATCCTGCACACAAAAGGCACAACGAACAAAGAAAATATTTCAGTCACACATGTAGATACACCAGCATAGAAAAAACAAGAGGTAAGTTTGGTCAAAAGACAATGGACGCCGCAGCACAGGGTGATAAGTGCCCGAGTTAAAAATTCGGCTTAGTTGGTAGCACATGATAAGAATTTTTTCGTATAAGCAACACGACAAAAACGAGAGGCACAACGTATGCACTAAGCTTCAAAAAAATGTTGCACATGAGACAAAAACTTATACAGGGCTGGTTCCCTCACACTGCATCAAGAAGCCATGCACACAGATTTTTTTTCCGTTTCATTGTGACAAAATGTACGTAACACTTATCAACCCACGAAGTACTGCACGTTCAAGAAAGTCGATTCTTTGATAAGAACGGGAACAGTGTGCTAACACAACTGGCACGCAATTTTTGCAGCATGTAGTTCTCATCTTTTAGATAGATAGATAGATAGATAGATAGATAGATAGATAGATAGATAGATAGATAGATAGATAGATAGATAGATAGATAGATAGATAGACAGATAGACAGATAGACAGACAGACAGACAGACAGACAGACAGATAGATAGATAGATAGATAGATAGATAGATAGATAGATAGATAGATAGATAGATAGATAGATAGATAGATAGATAGATAGATAGATAGATAGATGGTGTATGGCGTTTACAATGCTCGGCTCCTGACCCAAAGGTCGCATGTTCAATCCAGTCCGTGGCGGTCGCATTTCGATGACAGCGAAATGCTAGATGCCCGTGTATTGTAACGTACACACGTCTCTGTGCACACGTGTAACGTGTACACATCTCTGTGCACGTTAAATAACGCCAGATGGTCGAAATTTCCGGAGCCCTTCCCAGCTCCGCACCTCATAATCATATTGCGATTCTGGCACGTAAAATCGCAGATAGTATTATGACGGTAACCGCGTTGCAAATCACAACGTCAGCGTCTTATCTAGAGGGTGAGCGATGTAAACGTCGTCCGGGTATTCGCGGTGTTCCTATTTGTAAGATAGGTTTCCTTTACAGTATATTTACGCCCTCTCCGCTGCGTTCCTGAACGGTAGCCCTATATATTCTGCTGTGCGAAGAACTGCTGGGCCAGTTCAGTACAGCATACCAAGCGAATGAGAGGCATTGGGAACGAGCAGTATCTCCGCTAAGCGCAGTCACTGCGGCATGCGCTAAGGCTTCGGGCAGCCAGAAAGCAGACGGATATCCGATATGCCACCAAAGCAAAAGGGAATGTCGTCCTCGGTTCCAGAAGCCGCAGCAATCTCCCCCGTTCGCGCCGTCGCTGATCTTCATCTGCAGCAACAAAATGACAGCCTTCTGTGCCTTCCTGATTGTGTCCTTTGTGACATATTGGAGATGCTCGATTGGGAGCACCGGCTAACAATGGCAAACGTGTGCCGACGGCTGGAGAGAATCGTCAACGGCGCGCCCTGGATGCGCCGTGTACGGTTCATCCTGTACGATTCACCGGATGTCTTCACCGCCCTAATGGTCCCTCCGAGGACCGACGTCATCGTCGAGTTAGACGTCCGCTTCTACGTCAGGGCCAAATCGGAGAGACTCGTGAAAGCGATTTCGCAGTGCGCAAACCTCGTCGTGCTGCGCTGCGTTCACAGCCGCATTCTTTCCAGAAGCGTGGTTCTGCTTCTCTGGAAGAAGTTGCGAAAACTGGAGTGCCTGCAATGGTCCGTGCCGGAAGACAACGCTGTCAGCGTCGAAGCACCCGTCTTTCCAGCCGATAATCCGGAGGGTCCCGTCTCGTTGTGACTGCTCCGTCATGCCGCCGAAACTGAAGTCGATGTACGTCGAGGTCGTCTCCACCGTTTTAAACGAGAACTTCATCTGTTTGACCTTAAGGCATTGCCACGCCCTGAAGTTCCCTGCACTTTCACGAGCGTCAAAGCGTAACCGAGCCCTCTAGAGTCTCCAAAATGGCTTCCGAAGCCCTGCGCGCCTACCGCGAGGGCACCGATGACCGCTTCGAAGAGTTCACTTACACCGCGGACCACACCCCCCACCGACGCAGTGCTACCGGACAGCGTCGCTGCGCCACAGGGGGGCGATTTCGCAGACTTCGGCTTGTGTTTCGAAGTGCACAAGAGTGTCACGTTACGAACGGTGCCGTCGCGCAGTCGCAGCTGGGTCTCCCTCGCCAAGCTCGATTCCATCTATGCCGTGAACGCGACTAAGCACGAGCAGCTGACAGTCTTCATCGGCGATTTCCAGCAGGAGACCATGAAGCGACTGAACGAATGGTGGCGCGGAAACAAGTTCCGTCGTATCAGATACCTCGCAATCGTGCCAGCCAGTGGTGTAGCCGCCTCGTTTCAGTGCAACACTCGCAACCAGTCGTCCCTGTGCAATTTCCTCCGTTCTTGCGTCGCCCTCGTGGAGCTCAATCTGTCCGCGTTCCACTTCGGCGCGGACTTCAACTGGAGTTCCATGCTCGCCACCGGAGGTCTGGACCACGTCCGGTCCTTGTCGCTTGCCGCCTGCGCTCTGTGCAAACCGGGACATCTACAGCTTCTCGGTCGGGCGTCTTTCAAGCTCCGCGAGCTGGACGTCCGTTTCTTTCCGCAGGAAGCCCCCAACTGCAACGTCTGCCTTCTAACGACAACGTCCGACGACGACGCCCTGGCACCGCTTCGTTGCCTGAACAGCCTGGAGCGCCTCACTCTCTGCGAGTTATCCCACGTTCGCAATCTGCGTTTCTTGCTCGGCTGTGCCATCGATTCGAGAACTGCGACTGCGCAACTTGGGCGTCTGGTGCGAGGGAGGGGACGAGGACTTAAAGCCCCTCGTTTCCATCTGGCCTCAGGCTGTACGCGGCCAAGTTTGAGTGTGCCAAGTCTTTCAACAACTTCAACGCATTCTTCGGCATGCCCGCTGCACCGATGATGAAGCGCCTCTGCCTGACTGGACACTCGACCGATGGGGTAGAAGTCGTCGACCTAATCGATCTAAACAGCCTCTTCGCCATGCAGAAGGCCTGCCCAGCGCTGGACATCGTGCACGTTCACGCCCACTACCCGGAGAAGGGCGTGCAACACAGATTCTTCACGAGACACCCGTTTCTATTGGCCGACAATGTACCGGACCTGGAACGACCCCCTTTGGCTGCCCACTGCAGACAAAGTTCGGCTGTGCGACTGCTCAAACTTCATCGGCTTGACCGCGCCTCCCGGCGTGAAGTGAGGCTCTTTTAGAAGGTGCCCTGCTCCTTCTGGCGTATATGCCACGGGATGCACGCTTTCCATGTGACCCCGTCAAGAAGTGGCTTACTTGAAGTCTCGTAGACGGAAAGAAAAATTTACCTCCGCGGCGGACAGTTTTCCTCCGGGCCCATGTCATGTTGGATGGAACAGGGCTGCCTGTCTGTCGGCTCGAGAAGGCCGCGTTTTCCCAACGCCTGTCCGCCCAGTACGACCATTGCTGAACGAAGCCAGCTGCGACAAAACACATCGTGTGTGCAACGTTTTACGGGAGGAATACACGGTAGACAGACTTTGTTTTTATTCAAAGTAACGATCGCATGGTTTTGGCTCGAGTAGTAGCCTCCTTGCATGACGCTTTCTTGGTCACTTGGGAAGTGTTCTGCGGACTTCAGTTTGACGACGGCGAATATTTTTCAGTGGATATGCTTGTTCGCTTTGAAGTTTTTAACGGGATTTTATTCTGTGCAGTCGAGTTGTAAATTTTATAAAATGACACCGGGCAATAAATTTACGCCTTACATTCGGACGAAATGTTGCATGTATTCCCGTCAGTAGCGTAGCCAGAAATTTTTTTCGGGGGGGGGGGGGGGGGGGGTTCAAGCATACTTTATGTATGTTCGTGCGTGCGTTTGTATGTGTGCGTGCATATATACGCAAGCAAAACTGAAAATTTTCGGGGGGGGGGGGGGTCTGAACCCCCCCCAACCCCCCCCCTGGCTACGCCACTGATTCCCGTTACTTTACGTCTGGTATAAAGCGCTAAAAATCTGCAGACTATAGGTGCGCTTCTAGTCGGCAAAATATTGGCTGAGGTTTGAACTCTTGTAAAGCTGCTATTCACGAACTAAAGGTATGTTTGCCGTGGCTTGGGAAGACTATGAACTCGCTATTTCGTTAAAGTTGACCTTTAGTGCAAATATGGTAGTGTACACATGCGTGATCTTTCACATATGTGTACGTTTTGAACTTCCTCTTGCACGTGATGGGCCACGGTACATTGGATGAGAAAAGGCCATCCAATGGGAATATATATATATATATATATATATATATATATATATATATATATATATATATATATAGATATATATAAATATATATATATATATAGATATATATATAAATACCGTACATCCCCGAAGGTATTGAGTAGGAAGGTTTACAGTGAAAACAGAAGTAAACGCATAATGAACAACGCTACAGTGCAAGTTAATCATCATAAGAACAAAATACTTCATAACAAAATTAACAATGCCAATCAGTCATCGTAATTCAACAGTACACATACAGCAGATTACAGCACGCTAATCAAAAGAGAGCGCGACACTTCACGATATAAAAGCTTGAAAGTTAGACTGTAAAAAAAAAAAAACATCTTACTACGCTATATCGTGAAAATTATCTCAAGTTAGAAACATACACAAAAGACAAGCGCTTGTCCCTTGTGTACCTTTCTTTTGTGCTGCGTTTTTCTTGCGCTAAGTAATTCTCGTCGACTATAAATTTGTTTTCGTGCGACTGAAAAGGCTTTAGGTTTTCAAACACAAAAGTTTTAAATTAATTTTTTTCTTCAATTGTACAACAGGGAGAAATGTAGAAATTTAATGTCTCGGACGTGTAAGCTTTCTTTGAAATATAAAGTTTTCAAAGTACCCATTCCAATAATTATGTTCCCTACAGTTCTCTAAATGATAAACAAACAGATAAAAATGTTTCACACCGAGATTAACCCTTTGAGACGCTATGTACACAATTGTGTACATGATTTGTTTTTGCTCCTTGTATCAACAAGGGGCCAAGAGAAAGCGAGATATATTGAGCGTCGGATAGATTGAACCTGCCGCATAATAATTTGTCTTCATTTAACTTCATTTCGCAGCGTACTGTTGCGTATGATCACATTTTCCGAAGGCACGACCCCGTTCGACGAGTCGTTCGATGAGCCGCGTCCGGCGCGCCATGTCAAAAGTAGACTTTTTCTATGCTCTAAATGGACATAACGAAAATTGAATTTGTACAATATTTTCTAGCCCGAGATTTCATTCTATTTAAGCCAAAATAGAGCATGGATGACTTCAGGATAAACAGATTTAATTACAACCTAATTAGAATAAGTTACTATAACACACTTAAGTGAACATATTATGACATTATTTTTGTTGCAATAGTATACTGAGTGACTTGAAATAACGTTGTATTATTTTGACCAATTTACAGAGAGTTCTTCATAGGTGGCGTTTGAAAGGGTTAACAAAGCAGTCACCGAAAGGAAAGATGCTGATCTTGATAACGGTTGCTTTCAGCGCTGTACACAGTTGTGAATTGCAGTAAAGCGGTTCTGTGTAAAAATATAGCATATGAAGCAGGTGTCGGTGACCCCCGGCCCGACGTCAGAACCTATCTCCTTCCCTTGCTACTTCCTATCTGAAGGCCGACTTGACATTTTTTTTACCTCAAATGGCGTTTACACTTATAACCTATGTTTGTAAATTGCGACCTTGTGACGTGCGTGCAGAAAATAAGCATGAGTTCTATTCCAAGTTTGTACAGTATTGCCAATACGCCAACTTTTCCCACTTCGCCGCCAACCTCCCCCCCCGCTCCGTTTGCGGTGCGGCCCCGCACCGTGTCATTATAATATCGTATTGGTGTAACGCAGCTCAGTTGAAGAAAAGAGGCAACAGCGAAGAAGGAAACACGGACAATGGGATGAGCGCTCATCCCTGTTGCCTGTCTTTCCTTCTGCGCTGTTGCCTCTTTTTCTTCATGCTCAAACTGAGCTGCGCTATACCAATACGATATTATAATGCACCAACTTGCCCAATCTGCAGTACTTGTCCACGCTGTGTCGACTTCATGCAAAGTGGCCCTTCGCCTGAAAAGGTTGCCGACCCCTGATATAAAGCATTTGTAGTACGTTGCACAATTCCATGTAATGGTATTTCTTTCAGGAAGATGAACAGAACACTTTTGGTTTGAAGCTAGCAAAGGACTTTGCAAAAGCAAAAGACCTACTTCGGCGTGGCTGAGCGCGCTCATCAGTGCTGTGTACGGTGGGGCTTTCGGGCAAGCCCGAGCTCGTGCAGTGCTCTATGTCAAAGTGAAAGAGCCAAGCGAGAAAAATGCTTTTTGATCAGTGGCTACGGAGTAACACTCAGTGGAAAACCACAGTCCGTCGCTCGTTCGGGTCATTCGTGGAAGAGCAAGTGGGTGTGTAAATGATGAGGGTGTGGAAAAGACGCTATTTTGTCCGTAGAGTTTCCCAATATTAGCTAGAGGGAACTCTGCCGCTGCGAACTTTCAGCTACCATGGGAATGATGGGTAGTACACGGACTTGCCTGATCTTCCATGCTTACCGCTTCGAACGCACTTGTGGCTTTGCCAAGGGCGTTAGCAGAATTTTTGCAGGGGGCTGCATCCGCAAGGGGTTGGGGAGCATCCAACATGGTTGCCTTTCTTTCACTGCAGTGACGTGACAGGCAAGATTAGTCGAGATGGTGTAACGCGTGAAATTGAATGGCAGTCCTGAAGGCCAGGACCTTAGTGTGCTAATTAAGCTGTGTTGCTTATTCTTGCATACAAAAATACTATCTGAAGTTGCAAGGGGGGGGGGGGCAGCCGCCACCCCTTGCACCCCACCTCGGACGCCCATGGGCTTTGCTTATTGTGGTGTTGTGGCGTTTGTTCCGGATAGAAGAATGGATCGTTGTGAACTTCGTGAGCCGATTTGAATTGGTGAGCCTAAAGAGGTTAAGGTAATGAAGTGGAACTGCTGCACTCTTGCTGAACTTCGTCATGCGACAAAGCAGCTCCAGGCCACACGGACCCGAAAGAATGAAGCTTAGACAGGTCCATAAGCGTGCGCAGGGTTCCCCTTCAGGGGGGGGCGAAGGTTCGTCGCAGCGCCCCCCCCCCCCCCCTCCCATTATATCAATGTATGGGGCTGACTTTGCGCTCCCCTATCGCCCACCCCCCCTACAATGTATGGGGCTGGATTTGAGCCCCCCCCTGCCCCCTTCCCGTGCGCACGCCTATGGACAGTTCCGTGGTCTACCCATCTTTCCCATGCTGGCTGAAGCACCATGCGTTGCAGCGCCCATAGACACTAGCGCCTGAGTTCCCTCTAGTGTGTTCTTAGAAATCTCTGTGATTTCTGCAGCCCTTGTAGGGAACGCGGCTAAGACCCGTATTCTGAAACGCTCCTTACCTCAGACCATTTGCTTACCTTACGTGAGGAGCCCTTCATGCCTCCTTATCTTAAGGAGCTCCTTGAGGGAGCCAGCGTATTCTGAAAGCTTCCTTCAACCTTCCTTTTCTAAGGGCCGCCTCAGTAAGGTAAGGCGCGTGTTTTGCAAGCCTGGGATCGAGAGTACCCGTGAGATACGGACTAAACGTCCTTTTTTAAGCAAGAATAAGGAATATTTTTTACGCATACCGATGAATAAAAAATTGAAGGACACTTTGTACTTTCCAAAGTGTGTTCGGCGAACCCTCGTGGCCATTCGACTGACTATGCATTGTCTCAGGCCCGTAGCCAAGGGGGGGGAAGGGGGGGGGGGGGGCTAGGGCCCCTCGCCCCCCAAATTCGGACGGAAGGGGGTGTTTTACCGAGGTAAAATAATAAAAATGGGCGTTTTTCAAGGCTTTCAACAAGTGCCCCCCCCCCCCCCCGAAAAAAATTCCTGGCTACGGGCCTGCCATGTCTTTTTGTTTTGTCGGACGGACGGACAGATGGACACGGACGGACGGAGACGGACGGACGGTCGGACAGACGGACACACTCACGGTCGGACGGACGGACGGACAGCCTGAATTTTTTTTTTTTTTGGGGGGGGGGGGGGGTCCACCTGTTGAAAACCTTGAGAACCACCTTTTTTCTTTATTTATTCTCGGTAAAACACCCCCCCTCCATCCGAATATCATGGGGCCCCGAAGGGGGAGGGCCGGGCGGGGGGGGGCTGCTCCCCCCCTCCTGGCTACGGGCCTGCACAGAGCTTCTGCACAAGTACAAGGCATCGATTGAAAATTACAAATCGGATGCAGTGTCACTGACAGGCACTGCAGAGAAGCACCCCTTCAGTGCGAGGAGCGAGGTAAGGAGGCATGAAGGTAGCCCTAGCGCTACCTTAACTTGAGGGAGCACCAAGGAAGGCCTCAGTGAGGGAACCTTGGTAAGGAGCGTTCCAGAATACGCAATAAGGCGTCCTCAAGCAGTTAAGGCCCCCCTCACTGAGGTAAGGAGCGTTTCAGAATACGGGCCTAAGTGTGCAGCTAATTCGTCCACCAATTTGAAGGCCATACGCTTCTCGCCCCTGTAAGGGCATTGTCCTCGTTTTCAGGAGTGCAATTCGCCAAAAATTTGAGTGGATACGCTATTCTCTTTTAAATAAGTAAGCGGCTCCTGATGATATCCGATACTTCAGTAAGGTTCCTACAAAGACAATTTCCTCCGTTCTTGCGTCGCCCTTGTGGAGCTCAACCTGTCCGCGTTCCACTTCGGCAAGGACTTCAACTGGAGTTCCATGCTCGCCACCGGAGGTCTGGACCGCTTGCGGCCTGCGCGCTGCGCCGTCCGGCTCATCTCCGGCTTCTGGGTCGAGCGTCCTTCAAGCTCCGCGAGTTGGACGTCCGTTTCTTTCCGCAGGAAGCCCCCCAACTGTACAATCTGTCTTCTGGCGACAACGTGCAACGACAACGCCCTGGCACCGCTTCGTTGCCTGAACAGCCTGGAACGCCTCACTCTCTACGAGTTATGCCACGTTCGCAGAGGCCTGCGCTTCTTACTCGGCTGTGCCTCGATTCGGGAACTGCGACTGCGCAGCTTGGGCGTCTGGTGCGAGGGAGGAGACGAGGACTTAAAGCCCCTCGTTTCCATCTGGCCTCAGCTCTACGCAGCAAAGTTTGAGTGTGCCAAGTCTTTCAACAGATTCAACGTATTCTTTGGCATGCCCTCTGCCCCGATGATGAAGCGCCTCTGCCTGACTGGACACTCGACCGATCGGGAAGAGGCCGTTGATCAAGAGGCCCTCTTCGCCATGCAGAAGGCATGTGCGGCGCTGGACATCGTGTACATTCATGTTTATTGCCCGGTTGACGGGCGTGGAACACACATTCCTCTCGAGGCATCCGTGTCTGGTGGACGACAATGTACCGGAGTTTGATTACACCCTTTGGCTGCCGACTGCGGACAAGGTTTGGCTGTGCGAACTGCTCGAACTTCATTAGGCTTGACTGCGCCGCACGGCGTGAAGCGAAGCTGCGCTTTTTTTCTGACGTATGCCGTGGGGTGCTCACTCGACGTGTGACCCCTTCACGCAGTGGCTTACCTGAAGTTATCGTAGTCCGAAAGAAAAATGCCCCCACCTCCCCGAAGGGAATCGTGAGGAAATGCGACTGCATTTCGCGCGCTTCACTCCATTTATATATGGTGGTTGTGGTTCGAAGAAGGAAAAGGCGCCTAATTTCTGCAGCCCTCCCGGTCGGGAGTACGGCGCAGCGACCTGTATTTTTTTTCTTGTTTTCTTTTTCTTTTTTTTATTTTTTTTTATTTTTTTATTATTTATATTTTTTATTTTTTTGTTTATTTGTTTATTTTTCTTATTTTCTTTAATTTATATATACATATATATATATATATATATATACGTGCGAGCGAGCGAACGGAAGAGTGGGGCGTAGGAGAGAGAGATGATCGAGAGAAGGAGCGGCGAAGCACTGCACCTACCCTCTCCTACACTCTCTCCACGCGGGAGCTCCGCCGAGCTCCCGCGATGCGAGCGCCCTCACACACCAGAGTTAGCTGCTCCTCTCCACTCACTCTCCGCTACTCCGCCCGCACCACCTGCTCCGGTTGCTAGGGGCGAGGCATACAGCGCGCCCGCAGCTGTTGCTATGGGAGAGGGGAGTGAGTGGAGAGATAACACCGCCGGCGCGCGGACAACGCCGGACAACGCCGGATGCCTGACATAGCCCGACTAAGAAATGCATTCACATTTAAAATTTAGTTCCGTATCGGAAATTTTTCCTCCGTGCCCGCGTCGTCTTGGATAGAACAAGGCTGCTTGCCTGACGGCGCGATAAGGCTGTCTACGTTTCCCTAATGCCTATTCGCGCAGTGCCAACGCTGCTCAACGAAGCGTCTATCTGATCTGCGACAGAACACATGGTGTGTGTGCAACGTTTTACGGGAGGAATACACGGTAGAGAGACTTTCTTTTTATTCAAAGTGACGGTCAAGTGGTTGTGGCGCGAGTAGCTCTGAATAGCAACGTTCGTGCATGACGCTTTCTTGATCACTTTGGAAGTGTTCTGCCCGACTTCAGTTTGACGACGGCAAATATATTTTGGTCGAAATGCTTTTTCGCTTTCATGCTTTTAACCGGATTTTCTTGTGTGCAGTCAAGATGTAAATTTTATAAAATGACACGGGGCAATAAATATACGCCTTAAATTCCGACGAAATGTTGCATGTATTCCCGTTACTCTACGTCTGGTATAGAGCGCCTAGAATTTGAATATAGGGGCGCTTCTCTTCAGCAAGAAATTATTGCCTGAGGTTCAACTCTTGTAAAGCCACTTATCACGAGCGAAAGGTATGTTTGCCTTGGCTTGGCAAGACTATGAACACGCTATTTCATTAAAATTTGCCTTTAGTGTAAATATGATAGTGTACACATGTGATCTTTCCCATATGTTTACGCCTTATACTTCCTGGACCGATCAGGAATAATGGAGGGTTTTTATGAGCCAAACCACGATATGATTATGAGGGACGCCGTAGTGGAGGGCTCCCGAAATTTCGACCACCTGGTGTTTTTTAACGTGCGCCTATACTCCATCTCTCAGCTACCATTCAGCACTACCAAAGCTACGGGGTGTAAGCAAGCCACACGCCTGCGAAGCGAAACATATGTTCCAGATATAATTACCTTAACATTGGCAGGGTTGACACATTTGCGTTTGTTTGGCGTGTGTTACGTCACATCGACACGTGATATGTTCATTCTTTGCATTTTCGTCGTATGCGAATTATTTGTATCTGTAACAGCCAGTAACTGTGGTTGCAAACAGGAGCGTAGCCAGAAATTTTTTTTCGGGGGGGTGGGGGGGTGGGGGGGGGGGGGGGGGGCACCTCCTTGATTTCGGGAGGGGCACCTCCTTGAAATGGTCATTTTTGGCTCTGTATGCCATGGCGAAAAAAAATTTCGGGGGGGGGGGGGGGGGGCACGTGCCCGGTGTGCCGCCCCCCTGGCTACGCCACTGGTTGCAAATCAATGTGGCAGCACCCACGCATACGCGACCGCCCACTCCGATCCGAACTTGCGCTTGCTACTCGGCCGCTGCGCTGACAGCAGAAAATAAATTCTGTAATGAGACATCGCTTTGCGCCATTTCACGTGGAGGACAAAGCATCGGCGAAGTTTTGTCGTTATTGGCGAGATCAGACGTCTGTTTAGCCACGCCTGCTAAGGATAATGCACCGAGAATTTCAGCTTGATTCTTTGAAATAGCGGAATATAGTCACGAATACATTGCTGTCGAAGCGTCGGGACATAAATCTAATCTAAATACAAGCGTGAGTTTGTAACTTATGGACCCCACAGCGCACGACGACGACTTGACAAATTCAAAGCGGTGGGCTCCAGCGTCGACGGTTCAGCCATGATGTTTTTCTTCCAGCAGCGCCGTCTGCTAGCTTCACTCGACCAACGCCTGCCTGCAGACGCAGCGGGGACGCTGAGTCGACGACGCTGCGCGGATGAATACATAATAGGGGATTTTCGCCCCTCCTATTGGCAAGTGCCCTGCAGCCTCCACAGTGCTGAAGGCATAGAGTTTCCTACAATAATATTAGGAGCTTGCGCCTTTTGCTGGGGGGTTGTCTCTCGTCCCTCCCGCCGTGTACGCTAGTTCTCATTGCTCCCGCTAGAGGCGCAGCTGTGCTCTCGGTTGATTTGAATGGCGCCCACCGGTGGCGCTCGCTCTTGGCGCGCTTCCTTTCTCTTCGCCGGGAGCTCACTCAGTGCACTTCGCTACCGCTACTCATCATGAACACCGAAGAAGCCAAGGCAGCAGCGCGGAGGACTCGCAATGCAGCAGCAGCGCGGGCTCGCCGCCAAGACCCTGCGGTCAGGGGCGTAGCCAGAAATTATTTTCGGGGGGGGGGGGGGGGGCACCTCCTTGATTTCGGGGGGTGCACCGCCCTGAAATGGTCATTTTTCGCTCTGCATGCCATGGCGAAAAAAAATTTCGGGGGTGCACGTGCCCGGTGTGCCACCCCCTGGCTACGCCACTGCCTGCGGTGAGAGCTCGCGAGGCCGAACAGAGACGCCAGCGCCGACAGCAAGCACAAGCCACTACCAGCACCGAGGCGGCGGCAGCAGCGAGGGCTCGCGATGCCGAAGCTAAACGGGCTCGTCGACAAGCGGACCCGCAGGCGGCACGGGCCCGCGAGGCGGCAGCGAAGCGGGCGCAAAGACAAGCGGACCCCTAGCTGAGAGTCACTTCTTTATATGATGATTGAGCAGATGTACAGAAGATTCCACGGTTTACCGGATTTAACCTCTGGAGCAAGCTCCTTCATCATCATTCACTTCGTGGATATGCTGTGATTTTATTAGGAAACTCTACTATAGTACTAGCATTATTAGTATTATTATTAGGAAACTCTATGTCTGAAGGGAACGTCTGATATGGAGCATAAGTCTAAGCACACGGGCCTCTGAAATTTTCCCTCTATCGCAATGAGGCCGCCGCGGCCGGGATTCGATCCCGCGACTCTCGGGTCAGCGGTCCACCACCGTAACTACTATAGTCCACCGCGGCGCGTGAGCATTCCCTGCGTAGAACTGGCTTTACCTTTTTTCTCCTCTAATTTCTTTTATAACTTCCACGGCCGCACTAATCGTAACCCATCCACCATAGTGGGTTTAGCTATTCCGCCAGGACCCAACCAACCAACTGGTTTCTTGCAGTACCCATAGTTTGGATACGCGTGCCGTGGTTAACCATGATCACCATCGTCACCACTCTCGGGCACACGCGCATCGGCAAACGGCCCGCGCCTCCGGCCCGGCGCACATCGCTGTCGGTAGCTGCTGGCGTCGAGCCTCTCGTACCGGCTGACCACGGTACCACGTGAGCGTCGACGACGGGATGCGCTGCTGAGAGCCAGGTTCTGCAGTACTGCAGCTATCGCCGCCGAGGTAAATGCCCGTTATAACCCGCTTATGTATAGTCGGCGTCATAAGTTTATGTACCACGAGGCACAAGAAAAAGCCACACATTCCCGCTGCTTCTGCATCCAGCCTTGAATTAAGATTTCCGGCCGGTTCTAAAACTCGCTAACAACATGTACTGCGCAGTTCGACCGAATTCGAAGTTTTCTCACATAGTGGACTGTAAACATTTGGAGCCGGCTGAGCGTCCTCATCAGACCCTGCAGTGTCGTCAAGGTGACGCTGCCTCTGATAATTGACGCCCTGCAAGTGAAAAAAAAAAAACAAAAAAACGTTACAGTCTTCAAGATGGTGGTCGGCTAGACCAGTTGGTGCAACTGGTCTAGCAGGCTATATAACACATTAATGATTCACGCGAGTGATGCGCACGGAATCGATCCTGCGACCTCGAGCTCTGCTACTGGGATATTGCGGTGTTTACGTCACCCAGAAGTCGTGGTAGGGAACGAGTTGATTGATACAGGGCGAGGTGAGGAAATAGTTGAGTATGTTACATGCTCGAGGGCGGATTTTTGTTCTAGTGTGGATATTTACATAGCTGTTATTTCGCTGTGTAGTGCCGTTGAGATAGCATATGTAACAACCCGAACATCTACAGGGCTAATACACTCGTTCTGAGGGCTCATGTAGAAGCGTTGCAGACGACCGCCCAAGCAGGAGCGGGAGTGTCAAAACGCCGCAATGTGCTTCTACCACGTTATTACACTACACATCGTGACGCCACGATTCTGTTTGTAGACAGTTCCAGGTTTATTCAAGCCCTTAACTGGCTACAGACAAGGTGGCTATATAAAGTTATTCAATACTAAGTTATTCAAAGCTCTCTTAAGCATGATAATTGTGTGTGTGTGCGTGTGTGTGTGTGTGTGTGTGTGTGTGTGTGTGTGTGTGTGTGTGTGTGTGTGTGTGTGTGTGTGTGTGTGTGTGTGTGTGCGTGTGTGTGTGTGTGTGCGCGTGTGTGCGTGCGTGTGTTTGTGCGTGTGTTTGTGTGTTTTTTGCGCGCGTGCGTGTGCGTGGTGTGTGGCTATGAATGCATGGATAACACGTCAAAAAGACGTGTTAGTGCCCCTTTAAACTCTCGACCTCCTGCTGTGTGGCCGCGGCGATGGTGTACACTATTTAGCAATGCCGCCCACCAGCGTGCGAGCCCTGAAGCGCCTCTGTATGACCGTGGACGTCAGGGATAACGTGTGGGTGGTGTCGGCCGTGAGCCGGCGTATAAGAACCGCCAACAAACGCGCAGACGCAATTAGTGCTTCCTGAGGGCGCGCACGAAAAAGTCACGAGTAGCGCAGAGAGATGCAAAACGCATCGAAACGTACGTCTCAACGTCACAAAAAAGATTTAATCGCACGGCAGGCAGAATTGACGGTATGGACATGATTAAAGTTAGTTTTGTCAAATCATCACATAGACAGACAGACAGACAGACAGACAGACAGACAGACAGACAGACAGACAGACAGACAGACAGACAGACAGACAGACAGATAGATAGATAGATAGATAGATAGATAGATAGATAGATAGATAGATAGATAGATAGATAGATAGATAGATAGATAGATAGATAGATAGATAGATAGATAGATAGATAGATAGATAGATAGATCCCGCTAGTATAATGTAATCTCACAACGTCATACGTCACGTGTGCATAGCTCTCACAACCATAAATTGTAACCTACGCGCATACATCACAGACTTATGTTTGTGATGTATGCGCGTAGGTTACAATTTATGGTTGTGAGAGCTATGCACACGTGACTTATGACGTTGTGAGATTACATTATACTAGCGGGATCAGCGAGTAATAAAACTGTTGTTGAAAGTTAGCGCTGTGGTGTCTCGAATGTCATAGGCGTGCGCAGGGTTCCCGTTCAGGGGGGGGCGAAGGTTCGTCGCAGCGCCCCCCCTCCCTATTAATTCAATATACGGGGCAGATTTTGCCACCCCCCCCTTTTAAGTGACCAGGGGGGCACACGCTCTAGTCAATGTATGGAGCAGATTTTGCGCCCCCCTTTGTAGGTGACTAGGGGGGGGGCGGTCGCCCCCTCTGCCCCCCCTCGTGCGCACGCCTATGTCGAATGTGTCTTCTTTTGTCCTTGTCCTTAGCCTGCGCTACCATCAATTATCATGCTACTTCCTTAGATTGCGAGTACCGTCAAGAAGGCTCTCTCTCACTCTGCTGGCACGTAAACGCGGACGACCAGAAGGCGTCACTGCGCCATATAACCACGCGCGTTGAACAAATAGACGAGGACGCCGACCGCAAGAGGATAGAAGATGTATGGATGTTTCTGCTACCAGAACGGTAGCCTTGTTCACAATAAAAGCGAAGGAAAAAATTGGCCGCGTATCTGCGTACTTCGCTGCAAATGTGGTCGAAAGACGATAGTCTTCTGCCGGCCGTACGATTATGTTTTGCCTTGCCTCATACAGCGCCTCCTCTACGTTGAATCGGCCGCATCTGGCTGGCATTGATAATATAGAGGAGGCGCTGCGTGAGATATGGACGCCATCTGGCAGTAGCATCGGGAAACACGAGCTTGTGCAGAACCCAGGGCCCCTGCCAGGTCTCTTTCGTGCACAGCGTCGCATTTTAAGGCGAAAGCCTTTAATGTCTCATGCTCACGTCCGTCCGGTGTCCGTCCGTCCGTCCAAACCCCCCACTGCGCATGCGCCAACCCATAAAAAAAATAAAAAACCTCCTCTCCACCTCTCTCTCCTCTAGGCATCCCTCCCAGCGGAGGCCACACCCTCACGGCGCATGCGCGTCCCCTCTCTCTCCCCTCCCCTCCTACGCTCCCCCGTTTCTCTTTTCCTACGCTCCCCCCTCTCTCCTCTAGGCATCCCTGCCCGCGGCGTCCACACCCCCACTGCGCATGCGCGTCTTTCCCTCTCCTACGCTCCCCCCTCTCTCGCCTCGCGACGCCGACGCAGGCAGCGTCTGCTAGCGAGTTTCTTGGTTGAAAAAACCGACTGCTCGCGCTGCACAACCGTTCACTGGCCACCCCGTATATATGGCAATGGATCCTGACCTGCAAGGTGGTGCCGGTGGGAGATTTGTCCTGTGCGTTGTCGAACGATAAAAAATTCGCAGCGTGCGCGTTAACTAAAAGCGGAGTGCGGGTCTCTGTCTCCAGTCGGAGTCTTCTGTCTCTCATTGCCCATTAGCAGCGATTGGGATGTTCCAGTAGGAAACACCGGTCCATCACTGCGTGCTTTGCGCCCCCCCCAGGTTTCTCTCCTGTGCAACGCTGCGATGAGCGCCAGCGTCAACTCCGCCGCCAGTGTAAGCGTTAGCGCCCGCTGCTTCGCATCTACACATGGTTCCCTTTAGCGGGAGATGGTGTAATCTTTAAGGCGAAAGACTTTAATGTCTCATGCTCACGTCCGTCTGGTGTCCGTCCGACCTCCGTCCTGCGTCCATCCGTCCGTCTGTCCGTCCGTCTGTCTGTCTGTCTGTCTGTTCGTCCGTCCGTCCGTCCGTCCATCCGAGCTCTGGCACCAGGTGGAGCCAGGTGGCCGCCGGGATGCGCAGACGGACGCCGGTCGCGTCGGACTCTATAGCGCTCGCGCTTTGCTTGCGTAGCGTCGCTGTGCCCAGAGTTTGCAATCATTCTGACCGACGACGTCTCAATGGACCCACGCGTTCATGGAATACACTTTCCAATTTACAAAGGGTGCGTCAATTTAAGAGCTGGAACGCGGATGGCGTTTGCACGATGCGCAAAGCGCGAGAAAATACTAACGCATGCGAACGGAGGAAGATGAGTCTCGCGTCTCGCTGCGATTCGCGGTAAAAAATTAAAGAAAACACGCACCCATTCGGTTTGTGTCTTATCCCACTGAGAGTGTAAAAGAAAAAAGACATGGCATAATCAGTGGAATGGCCACACGCTTTCGCCGTACGCACTTTGGAATGTACAAAGTGTCCTTCAATTTTTCTTATCACAAAAGTATCATATGTCTGACTTGCAGTGACGGAAAAAAATATCCTCGCTTTCAAAGTGATTACATTTTCAGAGAAACGCCATAAAACATGTGACTAGTCTTATTCGGCACTACAATCGGCTTAGTAGGTATCAAGGGGTAAACAAATAATACGTTTTTATTCATTTTGAAATGATGGTTTTCTTAAATAGGTATACATGATTGATCATTATAACAGCCATATGCTTTTCAGCGCAGCCTAAGAAACACTAGGGTCTTTAAAATTACGTATCTATGTATTTTCTAATAAAGAAACACACCATCTAATACTAACGTATTGATGTTGCGCCTCAGCAATGCGTAACATTTGCTTTTTGATCGACAATGTTCACAATTATGAACGCAGCCGCTTGTGCAAGATGGATGGGCGTTCAGAAAGTGGTTAAACTTTGGCCGGGTGGCTGAATCGAGGGACAGACAGACAGACAGAGACAGACAGACAGACAGACAGACAGACAGACAGACAGACAGACAGACAGACAGACAGACAGACCAAAATTTCTGCGATGAAGTATCCCAAGAAAGACTATCGTCTTTAAAAAAGCTAAGTGTTGAACAACCAACTAGCCCGATTTACCGCCATTGTCAAAATAATCTCTAGTGTTGCGGGCATTTACAGAAGCGTTTAAATAGGCTAAAGCCTATTATTGGCTGAAGCCAGTGAGGGGTCTTCACATTGGCGGTAAATCTGGCTAGTTGTTACTCGCGATCGTAAAACAACAGCCCTAAAAACGACGGACGAACAGCGCTCGTTTGTCTCTTTGCGTCCGCCCGTCGTTTTTGCGCTGTTATTTGACTATTCTGTAATAAGCTGAAGCCTATTATAAAGTATTTTATTGGGAACGAGGCTCCCGTTGTGGAAGCCGAAACGTCAGAACATTGTTCATCCTCTTGTGGTCGGCGTCCTCGTCTAGTCATTCAATGATTCTTTCGGGCCAGACTGGTGTCCGTCGAAGCCTTGATTTCAATCGCGCACGTGCGACATTCTGGTGTTTTGAAGGTAACTTTTTTTTTACAGCGAAAGCTGTTATGAGATCACAACAAGGGTCGTTTTTGCGCCGTAGTTGTCCGCCGCCGCCGCCGCCGGTGTCCGTAACCAATATCGCACGAAATAAGAAAAAAACTAAATAAATAAAAAATCGCCTATGACATATCGGGAATCGAACCCGGGTCCTCTGCGTGGCAGCCCAGCACTCTACCACTGAGCTACGCCACTGCTTGAAACTGCGGTGCAATCTGATCCTATGCAGGCTTCATTTTGGGTAAGAAATCGCGTTAACGTGTGTTGTAAAGCGTTTTAGAACAGTGAAGTAACAACCAGGCGTCACACAATACGAATTGCGTAACGAGTGGGTCGTTCAATGCTCCAACTCATTACAAAATGGCATAATTCTTCATCGTCGTCAGCCACAGCATCAACAAAGTGCACATAATGCATTACAAGTGCGTAGCGGGTACCGCGCTTTTCCGAAGAATGAAGACTATTGGTATAGTAGACGCTTCCCCACTACACAAAAATTATGATGATTTATGGCGTAGTGGGACCATGCAAGTGCGCTGGTAGTAGTTGCCCCAAGAGTGTTTAAAAAAGGCTCTAGAAAGGCCCAAAAGATACGCGGTTACTGCAGTTTAATAAAAGGTTCATTATTCAATCTTAGCTGATTGGGCGGATGACAGCGATAATTATTATCTTACTTTGTTTTCCCTTGGATACATAAATTATGTGCAAAGGTGGTTTTCATGCACCATCAAGTGCTCGCCCTTCCAGCTTTCGCTGTGACTGTGCTGCGCGTTTCGCGCAGGCCTGGCAGGTTTTTTTTTCACGTCTTTATTATTGTTATCGGTCAGGTACAGTTCTCGGTCGCTTGGTGCAAGGCAACTAGGCGTGTCGTGCTATCGCATTTATGTTTGAGTGTCACCCGGCATGGCAAATTATTGGCTAAAACCTGGCTCCTCTTAGCTGCAGGGTACGAGCTCTATCGCCGGCCATGACGACCGCATGTCGATTGGGGGGAAGGGGGGGGGGGGGGGGGAGAGAGGTATGCGAAAACACTCGCGTATACTTAGATTAAGGTGCGCGTTGTATAATTCCACGCTGTCACGATTAATTTAGAGCTCGACAGCGTGCTCCATAACCGTATTGCAGCTTTGATTCGTGAAACCTCAGAACATATATGACGTGACACATAGGCGTGCGCAGGGTTTCCCTTCAGGGGGGGGGGGGGGGGGGGGCGAAGGCTCGTCGCAGCGCCCCCCCCTCCCTATTAAGTCAATTTATGGGGCACACTGCGCCCCCCCTTCTTAGGTGACTAGGGGGGGACGGCCGCCCCCGCTGCCCCCCCTCGTGCGCACGCCTATGACGTGACATATCACCCTAATGTGGCGGCCAACGATGACGTGTATGCAAACCATGTACGCGCAGGTCGACAGCGGTATCGCCGCCATGAAGCCGTCTTCTGCTGGTAGCCGCGCTTCGGGCGCCGCCGGGACAAGTACCGGCGAAGCCGAAGCCGAAGGCGCGAGCGCCTCCAGCGGACGCGGCAAGAGCAAGACGTCCGAGGGCGCCAAGCAGCCCAGCGACCCCACCAAGATCATGAGGTCGGCACTGCGCGTACTCAAGCTACGCCTGGACAGGGTGGGCCGGAAGCTGTCCGAGCTGGACTTCGACAACCGCGTGAGTCAACGCCACACTGCACCTCCACTGAGTATTACTTGATGGCAGCTACGAGCCGTCCTTTTATCGATACCACAATGTACTGCGAAGGCCACACGGACAGTCCACGTACATGATCTGTACCCACCGGCGATGAAGGGCACACGTAGGATATGATATGCAGATGTGTAAGATGAACAAGAGCGCGTGAGAAATGCCCGCAAGAAGTCGCACGGTCCCCTATACGCATTCGCCTAAGACGACTCGAAGGCCAAAGCCATCTTCATCTTTTTAGGAGCGAAGTTCCTTAGGGTCGCATGATGTCCGTTGTCGCCGTCATCGTCGTAGGTCCCCGTCGGAACAGCTGCAGCGCCGCTCCGGAACCCTCTCTCAGCAAGCGTATCGATCAAGGTCATGAAGTCGTGCGCAGAACCGTTCGCAGAGCGCACGCAACGCACATACCGACCGCGCACAGGTGTTGCGCTTCGGCGGCACCGCTCCGAAACCCCTTTCCGAGCAAGCGCACGACGTCATGCGCGGAACCGTTCGCAGAGCGCACGCAGCGCGCATACCGACCGCGCGCAGGTGTTGCGCCGGCGCAGCGCCGCTCGAACCGAGAGCGCGCATACAAGCCGTGTACAGCGCACTGCGTTGTTCGCAAACCGCTCGTACTTAGAACGTGCAGCGCTCGACCAGTGGCGCTACGCTTAGTAAAATAAAATGACGTAGACTGGCTTCCAAGGAGCTTCGCTCCATCATCAGCATTCACTTCGTGGATCCTGCAGTAATTTTTTCTGCTTCTTCTCGGTCGATTGTATTCATCCATCTCCTCTCCCTCGGAACCTATGCACGTCACGGGATTTTGCAGCACTGTCTCCGAGATCGGTCCTCGTTTGACAAGGAGATAAGGTCGTGTCATGACGTCATCGCGTGACGTCACTTCGTGCGGCATTATTGCAGAGCTCCCTAACGTTCCGCGTGCAAACGACCATGTCGTTTGGTGGGGTGTGCTCCTTGACCAGGACAGCGACGATAGTGGTGGCTGTGCGATGACGCACGTTTTGCTAGCGGCAACAAAAGCGATAACCGCAGCGTCGTTAATCGCTGTCATGAACCTTCGTGAGGAAAGCCTGTCGTTATTACGCGGAACGTTAGGGAGCACTGCAAACACGGCGGGCATATTCGCGCAAGTGGGCATGTCATGCGGTACCTTTTCTTTTTTTTTTTTTTGTATTTCGCGGGCATCTGTAGTAAGCAGGAAAACGCTAATATTTAATATATAGTTAGAAACTATACAATCGGACTTTTGCAATCCGATCTACAACTTTTTCATAGTTATTTTCTGGCCAGCTTCGATGCTTGAAAAATTTGTTAATTAAACATGCCTAACTACGCAATTAAGGTGAAAGCAAAATATAGTGTGACTTACTCCAAGGAATGGTCAGCAACATCCATTTGGTCGCGTCGTCATAAAGTACATCGGCATATTTTTAAACTCTGGCTAGAAATACCTGGAGCATCCTGTATATACTAGGAACCAGCAACAAGAAGCAGGTCGGTAATAAACTTTATTGAAGTCCTGAAGAAGTCGTCCCCCAGTTTTCATTGAGGGAGAACCACGGGTCCGCTCCCACGTCGGGACGGGAAGGCCAGGCCTCACCGCCGCGTAGTGGGCCTTCTGGACACCTGGAGTAAAAAAAAATTGCTGGATCGAAACGGCAGACTGGGCGAGTTGGTAAATTGATCGGCATTTTCGAACAACGGTCAGGAGATTAGTTATGAAAGCAGGGACCACTCGACACAAACGTTCTGGTTCTCTTCTATAAATGTACTGTAGAAGAACTTGTTGTTGGGCTAGTTGGTAGATATTTCTAAAAACTTAGTGATCTGACGTAAGAAATGAGAGCGGTGTGTGTGTGTGTGTGTGTGTGTGTGTGTGTGTGTGTGTGTGTGTGTGTGTGTGTGTGTGTGTGTGTGTGTGTGTGTGTGTGTGTGTGTGTGTGTGTGTGTGTGTGTGTGTGTGTGTGTGTGTGTGTGTGTGTGTGTGTGTGTGTGTGTGTGTGTGTGTGTGTGTGTGTGTGTGTGTGTGTGTGTGTGTGTGTGTGTTTGTGTGTGTCTGTGTGTGTGTGTGTGTGTGTGTGTGTGTGTGTGTGTGTGTGTGTGTGTGTGTGTGTGTGTGTTTGTGTGTGTCTGTGTGTGTGCGCGCGCTCTAATTAAGTTTTTAGAAATGGTTCTCTTCTTTTGTGCCCTTTTGACATGCTTAACCTTCAGTCACAATGAATCCCTGTCAACTAGTTGGGTCAGCTTTCCGTCATTCTAACGGAAATGGATTCAGAAAACGCTCTATATAGCTGTCCTGCATATTTGATACACAAACCTTACAATATCTCGCTTTCCTTAACGCGCAGGCGCTAATGGGCCGAGTACAGTTTTTCCGCTCCGAGAACTGTAAGCTGCACCAGGCGCTGGAGAAAGAGCGCGTCAAGGTGAGAAACAGTCCGGACAGAAGCTCGGGGGCCGGACCCAGCAGCGCCCAGGGAGGTGCCACGTGCGCCTCGCCCACCGGCGCCTCGACTTCGGCCGGAGCCATCCTCTCCGGAGGACGAGGGTCGCCGAGCGGAGTTGCCAAGGCGAACGGCATCGGTCCCACGACCATCGAGCAGGCGAGTCCGCCCTAAAACTCTGAAGTTCATTTGTTCCTGTCACAGAAACGCATGATCAAAGCTTTTTCGGGCGAGTTGGTTCATTGTAGAGCGAGGGAGTAGCAGCGCGAACGCACACCCACAAGAGAGAAGGCACGGACACACAGGCGCTGCGTGTCCGTGTCTTCTCTCTTTTGGGTGTGTGTTCGCGCTGCTACTCCCTCGCTCTACAAGAAACGCATGAGCGGCAGTCAGCATTCATCAGCACTTGTTGGCAATCGGCCATTTATCGGCAAAGGAGAAAACGTACAACCATCGTGGCAGGTGCGGGACTCAAACGCAGCTAGGACGCGTGAGGTACCTGTGCAGTGTGCACCATATGTCCACTCTAACTATAAGCCGCCGCTGTGGTACCGTGGTTAAAGAGCTCGGCCGCTGACCCGAAAGCCTCGGGTTCGATCACGGCGGTCCCATTTCAATGGAGGCCAAGCCCGTGTACCTGCATTAAGGAGCACGTTAAGGAACTCCGGGTGGTAGAAATTACCGGAGCTCTCCACTTACGGAGTTCCTCCTAATTATATCATGGTTTTGGGCACGTAAAACACCATATTGGCACCATATTTTTTTTTTTTGTGGCCTCCTTTGACCCACTTTGGTGTACGCTTTGTTTGAGCATCGAATGAATGCTCCGTTGGGAGGAGGAGGAGTAATGCCACCTAGTGTTCTGGGCCAGTAAACGGTGGCACGCAGGAACAACAAAGACGAGGAAACCGCGATAGCCACAACATCTTTTCGTGTCTAACATTTTGACAGTCGCGTCTGTTTGTACCTTTGTCTGTGCCCTAGCGCGTGACGATATATTATTATCCACTCTGATTACGTTCAGTTACTTCGGTAATCAGTGTTAGACAACGCTAGCCAACTTTCGATTATCTTGGAGCTTATCCTGTATGTTGTATAAAGTCCGCGTTGTTTTCTTTTAGGAGCGAAGCTCCTTAGGCTCTCACGATGTCCAGTTGACGCCGTCGTTGCCGTAGCTTTCCGTCGGACCGAAACACAGGTGTTACATATACCGTACATAGAGCGTTCATAGCGCGCAGATAGGTTTAAAATAGACTGTACTCTGTCCGTGCATCTGTCTGTCCGTCCATCCGTCCGTGCGTCTATCCGTCCGTCCGTCCGTGCTTCTACCCGTCCCTCCATCTGTCCGTTCATGCGTCCGTCCATCCATGGACGGATGGACGGACGGACGGACAGATAGATTTTATAAACATTCTTCATATAGCTTATTATTTCGTCAATGGAGCTTCGCTCCATCATCAGCATTCCCTTCGTGGATCTGCAGCAATTTTTTTCTTTTTCGATCAGCCTACCTGCGTAGTTCTCACGCGTTCCGTCAAGCTATCTTATCTGTCCTTGCTTGATATATACTTATATCGTGTTTCGCACTTTCCAGGAACCATGGCCTCTGTCCCCTTCTGCGCCCGGCCGTTCCAGCCTGCTGGCCGACATGATGACTCCGTCCACGTCGTCAGCCTCGCTCGACACGATCTTTGGTCCCCGACGCCAGCTGAGAAAGATGCAGCAGGAGCAGCAGGAGCCGCACCCGGTCATTGCTCTGGCATCGACGATCGCGCCGCCCGTGCCGCCGCCGCGGCTGGCTCTGCCTCCTCCGATCCCCGCCACGCTGCCCCTCTTCACGTTCGGCCAGCCGCAGCCGTCCAACACGTCGTTCCAGGTACTACCGAACGGAGCGTCTTGGAAGTACTCTAGCGCATTGTCAGGGTGATAGCGTTGAATTTGGGCCGTTATTGTGTGGCTAGCCGGCCAAGTATCTCGGCAGACCGAGATACTTCACCCGTGAACAACGCAAAGCATGATGACCTCTAATGCACAGCACGTACACCTTTGCAATTATGTAATAATATCGTGCGAGCGTTGAGCCCTGGACATAGTAGTGCCAAAATATAGGCGAGTAGTAACGAAATTTCCTACATGATGCGCAAGTGCAGACAGCACACTCGTGTACCAGCGCCATCCGCTATACGCTGTGTTTGCTTAAGGCATGACCTCACGTCGCAGCTTTGTGTAGCCGCCCGCCCTCTCTCCCCATAGGGAGAGAGAGTCTACATGCCGCCGCCGAGTCTACACGTCACGCGCTGACGCGCTGCAAAGCGTACGTGTGGTCAGGCCTTTAGAGATGCGTGCACACTATCAGCGTTATCTGTGCGATCGTGCGTTCACAAAGCCGGTGTGACGCTCATCGTGGTATCGCTGATCTCGTCGCTCCTCGCCGGTATTAGAAACTGCCATATAACCCAAGGGTCGACGCTTGCGAGATGTTATACATAAAAGTTGGACGACGCTTGAGCTTCGCCTTCGAGTAGAAAGCGATAGCGTAATTGGGCTCCGTGCGCATATCGCCTTCTCAATCGGCAGCCTCGCTTCGCTTCTCGTTCGACACCTCAACCATGCCGCAAGGAAAGGAGCGTCTGTACGCGTAACATTAGTAATTTCAAACTATCCTAGAATTCCTACTGCAAGTATACAGTTGCGAAGTGCCCAGTGCTACGACATAATTCATGCTTTTGCGAATCGGCGAAGTACGCACTCGCGTCCGTAAGTCAACACGCAAACCTACGCAGCTGCTCACTTTGTTTATGCTTTTGCTGACGGTGTTGATTAAATATGTGTGAGCGCTTTGTAATGGGTGGGCCTTTAAACTCCTCACTCGTTGTGCAACTCGCATGTCTTGACGCGAGACGCGATTCTACGGTGTGTCACGCAATATTACATGCGTTAAGGACATTACATGCGTTAAGGACATTACATGCGTTAAGGACATTACATGACATGACATTACATGACATTCGTATGGGGATTTTTTCGGAGCAGTTTCACAAACAATAGCGTGTCTTTGTAGTAAAACACCAACTTGCCATACAAAAAGGCCTGGGTTCCATTTCCACTCGAACCTAAGTTTTTAAATTATGTTTTATGTGCATCTATCTCGAGTTGGCGCTCACGGACAACGCTGATTTTTCGCTCTCAACCAACGACGCCGACACCGACGCTGACACCAGAAATTCTGCGAAACTAGCTCTTTAGCACTATCGCGTTAAAACTGCAAGGGGGTACACTGGAAGACTGGTTATCACGTGTGCCTTCTCTGTGTATTACTTGCGCTGAGATACGTCTTCAGTTGTGCCAGTACTATGTCTTATCAGCCAATTCTGCTGCGCCGTTCCCAAATTCTTGGGGCGATGCCGAAGATAGCGCCTCTGTAAATTTAAGAAACTAATAATAATATCTGGAGTTTAACGTCCCAAAACCACGATATGATTATGAGGGACGCCGTAGTGGAGGGCTCCGGAAATTTCGACCATCTGGTGTTCTTAAACGTGCACTGACATCGCACAGTACACGGGCCTCTACCATTTCGCCTCCATCGAAATGCGACCGCCGCGGCCGGGATCGAACCCGCGACCTTCGGGTCAGCAGTCGAACACCCTAACCGCTACACCACCGCGGCGGACTAAATTTAAGAAACCGTTTCAGTAGAGTCAATAAATCTCATGAATTCGTCATTTGCTCTCGAATCGTGGTTTACATCTGAACAACCGCACCTCGTGGCGTATCCTGTGTCAAGCTTTTCCGGCAACCGATGGCTAAGGGGCTAGCAGAGTGATTCAATGCTCTGACTCAGAATGACTCTGGTGCTAGGTATACGACGCGATGGCACGCGCGTATTTCATCTGTTGTCACGGAGACCTGATGACACTTAGTTTTCGCATGGTTATTCGTACCGACTTGCGTACGCTGGTAGCAATATACTGGCTGGACCAGCCGGCGGATTTGAACATTTTCTTCGCAAGACAAATAATTCTACGTTTGTTTAGATAATTATCAAATTTTTCTCTACGTGGTGTTGCAGATAACTGCATCACAGTACGCGCGAAAAACATTTGGAGGACGCTTGAGTTTCGCCTTCAAGAGTAGAACGCGATAGCGTAATCGGGCCCCGTGCGCATCGCTTTCTTAATTGCTAGCCTACTTCGCATATCACTCACAATTTTATGCCATCTATATCTTTTACGCTTCTATATAGCGCATGCTTTTAGGCCACTTTACAGCCACATAACATCCTGTCATAGTAAACCATTGGTCACAGCTATCACTCCATTAATTATCATGGCGCTCTTTGGCCAAACCTGGTCCTTGCGCCATTAAAATCCACATATCATCATCATCGGTTCTCGGTGCATGCCTCAACCGTGCCGTAAGGAAACGAGCGACTGTGCGCGTATCATTGGCCGTTTCAAAGTATCCTGGAATGCCAACTTCAAGTACAATTGTTAAGTGCCCACTACGCCATAATTGCTCCTTTTGCAAATCAGCGGAGGGCCCACTGTGGGTCCGTATAATGCAACACGCGAACATATGTTTGAGCGGTTTCTAGTGGGTGGGCCTTTAAAACACCCTCTCGTTGCCCAAATTACCATGTTTTGACACCTGACGTGATCTTACGCTTCTGTCACGCAATATTACGTGCGTTAAGGAGACTCCTTCCACTACGTGGCCTTCATTTTGCGTTTTTTTTTTCCGAGTCAGTTTCGAGCGATAGCATGGTTATGTAGTAAAACACCTGCTTGCCAAGCAGGTGGCCTGGGTTCGATTCTCATTCTGACCGCAGTTTCTTTATTGTTTATTTTATTTGCATCTTTCTTGATTTTTCGGTCACGGACAAGATGATTTTCCCCTCGCAACCTACGACGCCGACACCGACGCCGACACCGGAATTTCTGCGAAACGAGCTCTTTAACGCTATCGCGCTAATACGAAAATGGTGTCGCATTATTCGCTCGACACATGCCGGATGTTACATAGAACCCTTTTCATAATCCGGCATTACATACAATATTTTTGCATATCCGTATTTTCTCGCGTATAACCCGCTCCCTCGACAACGATTTGCTGAAAATTTTCTAAAGTATCTCCGCGCATGTCCGCGAAGCTAGCTTCATTGCACGACTGAGAAGCACTGCGATGAAACCACTTATGCAAGCCGTAGTTTGTGTTTTCAGGCTTCACATTAGTTCCACATTCTTGTTCTATTTCTCTTTCTCGTGCTGGTTATACGCATGAAGATATGCTTACACATTAATATGACTGCAACTACAGTATAGTGCCAGAACGTTCGCCCGGTATTTCACGCTCGGGTGCATTGCTGTTATCCTTACAGGATGGATCTGAGGATCCGCTCTTCCTGTTCACAGATCTCTTCGAGGACACTTCGGACGAGTCGGTCAACAACAACTTGAGCATTACGAGACAAGGTACGCGTTCGGGTATCATATCTTTCAATGTAAAAGATACGCCCCACACGCAAGAAATGCCGGCCAGTGCCCGGAGAGCATGGGCGATAACATCCGATAGTGGAAAAGCTAACCTAAGTGATGACATCAGGTTGCTTTTGGCGCCCAGTTCGAGAATTAACTTGATCCACGTACATGGCCCACTCCCCACAAAATCGCCACTGTTCAATTAAAGCTGGTGACCACGTGATCAAGTCATGTGATATGGTTATGTTCACTGAGACGAACTTGAAGTTTTAAAGGCGCCCTGCAACACTTTTTCAAGTAGCCATGGAATGGATTCAATAAAGGCGCTTATTGCCTCACGAATTCACAGCCGCAAAAATTTTTAGAATCCGTACAGTACGAGCGGAGTTAAAGATTTGTCGCACGCTTCAATTGCATTCTCTCTTCTCTCGTCCCGACGAAAGCGCTGAAAGCTAAGCAGGGAGGGGAGGGATGGCATGGGGGGAACAATATACGTCACGCGCGCCTCGTGACACTAAGCACTTTTTCTCGTTTTTTTTTTTCTTCGAATGAGCGGCTTTTCAGTGCGATCGCGCGCGCACGCGTGGACAAGTCGCGGCCTCCCGCGGCGGCCCCAGTAACGACCGAGCGCGCCATGCTCAAATCAGCCAATGGGTAATACTTCGCCTGTGACGCAGTGATTTTTGAGCTTGTAGCGTCATTTGTAGAGAGAATAGAAAGCAATCTTTAGCTGACTTTGAGAATTTATTCTAAATTCCAGGCCGCTTGCTGCGCTATAATAATTGGCCCGCGTGTTCTCGGGAGCCTTGACGACCGATTGGCAGCGTTTTCTGACCATGCTGAAAAAGGGTTGCAGGACCCCTTAAGATCGCATGACAAGTGATGAAGTTATGTGACAATTTCATGTGACGTGGACGTCGAAACAGTAAACGTGAACGTCGCCCATACTACTACCATTCTCTGGGTGCACTTATCTTTTGCAGACGTATTAAAAAGTTTCTTAACTTTAATCAGTGAAATCAACGAGGTTTCCAGGCTGTTTACAGATAATACATTGGAAATTAGCAGAATGTAAAGCTCAACTAGTTTCGTTGCACATTATAACTCAACTCTTGTATGGTGACCTTCTTGGAATGACAAATGCTACACAGCAACACCTCTTCGCCACATATCATCAATGGGAATGAGCTAACTCAAACGAGGCTCATTTGAAACTGTCATGCCTACTCTTTTTTTTTTCGGAAGTACTGACATCCGGGCGAGTTGATACTGATTGAAACACGTAGACATGAAGAAAGAAGAGAATTCCAAGTTCACGCAAATTCCGACATAGTGTAAAAGCTTGGGCACGCGTACTGTGGCCGACTGCATGATTAGACACACAGACTGCTACAGGTAGCACAAGGCTTTCAAACGGAACCTCATGGCGATGGCGACGGTAAAACTTCGCCTGGAGTGTCCACATAATTGATATCGCAATACAACTGATGAGTTCGTGGATGTATTTCGTATCAGAAACAATAATAATTGTTGGGGCTTAACGTCCCAAAACCAACAAATGATAATGAGAGACGACGTAGTGGAGGGCTCCGGAAATTTCGACCACCTAGGGTTCATTAACGTGCACCTACATCCAAGTACACCGGCCTCAAGCATTTCCACCTTTATCGAAAATGCGGCCGCCGCGGCCGGGATTCGACCCCGCGACCTGCGGGTCAGCAGTCGAGGACCATAACCACTAGACTACCGTGGCGGGTTCGTATCAGAAACATGGTCGACACTTGCGTCAGCCAGCCCTCCGTCACATATCAGATTAAAAGGTTGCTTTTTTTTTTTGCGTAGCACGGGTCACCTTGCCCTCTGAAGTTTATTGACAAAATATGCAACCTCAGCTTTTTCAAGGGTGATCTGATTTTTTCGTCGTTTAGTCCTTTTTATAGCGATAGGAATTATATAGACACTACAAGCGCAGTATTGCCGTCGGCGTCGCCGTGATGTTACGTATAAAGTCCAAATCGATAACATCGGCGCGCGCGTCGTCTGTTCTGTGTGCGAGTGAAAGCGTGAGAGAACTGCCGACTATCGCTGTTCGCGCACATTGGAAACTCGTCGGCAGTGCTTCGCCGCGCTAAATGCGCATGGAGCTAGGAGCCGGAGGGAAGGAGGGTCGCGGTAGCAGCAAAAGCGTACATTGACCGACCGGCCGTGTTCGCGCGAGCAGAGGGCTCATACCTTTGTGCGTATTGTGCTCTCATCGCAAAGCTTGCGTTGAAACCATAGAGAGCACCATGGCTGGCTGCAGAGGCCGCGTTTCCTAAACGATGGAGCTGCTAGCCTTACGTCGCATAACATTCCACTTTGTTGTTATCGAATTCGTTGCCTTGCCCTTGCGGCGAAACTGTGACTTTTTTCTATACTTTTCCGTTTACAATTTCACCAACAGGGTCGTCTTGTGACCATGAAGTGTCTATTTTTTCCTGAAACAAACTAGTTAAGAGCTCGCACTTGTTCCGTATGTTCTATTTTAATCCCCGGGTTGCAGTTAATTTGAACCAGTTACTTTCCTTCAGGTCCAAGCCTCGTTTCAAGTCAACGCACCGTTCAAAACGGTAAGCAATTTTTTTTTATATAAACTTCCTGCCAACTCGGAAAGTAGGTGCAAAGGAAGGAGAGTTCGTTTACATCGGGCATTTAAAGTTTTCGTCTTTACGTCATTGCGACACCAGTGATTTCAACTGCCTTAGATGTGCCACCAAGTTAGCATGTAAAAAGCAGATGCGCGGAACACATTGCCAGGGTGGGTATCTGGTGGAAATGATTTTGTTCGCGACTTGCAGTGTTGCAAGGTTGCTGATTTGTGTACTGGTTATTGGACTATTTTTGCCTTATCGTGTTTTGTACCTTTTATGTCATGCCTTCTGCTTGGAACATGTAGTGATCTGCAGTAACGTGAATATAAAAAT
This sequence comes from Rhipicephalus appendiculatus, assembly GCA_030522465.1. Lineage (NCBI taxonomy): Eukaryota > Metazoa > Arthropoda > Arachnida > Ixodida > Ixodidae > Rhipicephalus > Rhipicephalus appendiculatus. The sequence goes on from JALIZH010007443.1 coordinate 136,117, forward strand.
AAGTAAAAAATAAATAAATACTGTGGAATTAGTGAGCGAATCACTGATTATTATGTACAGCTTCAGATTACCAGCGCGTTGCATTACCAGCGCTGTGCATTAGGTCTATAGTGTCGGTTACTACAGTCGGTTACGTACGACCTAAGATTAAACACGAGCTCCGCCGCCAGAACTGCGGCGCGTCTGTCGTTTATCTGTACGCGACAGTCGTGCTCGGTGGTTTTCGTTCTAACCACAACTAATTTATCGCTGCTAATGTAATTACTACGCGTGCTATGAATTAAAAGTTTGTCGTCCATTGTTGAAGTGTGACGCTTGACTGCACAGTGAAGTCGGAATCTTTGCTGAAGTGCGCCATGTTCAAGTTGTTGACCGTGAACTAGCGACAGGAACATGCGCCTGTATGACAAAGTCACCGTCACCAAGTGCGCGAGCAGTGTTGGACGTCATGCAGATAGTCGATTGCCATTGGATGGGGCATTCTTTCAAATTTTATCTGGGTAGGACAGCGATGGCTGTGGGCGGATCTTATATTTATTCTTAAGCTGTAACGTACTATAGTATACTTTTCGCGTTACGCTGCACACGGCAAACGATTCATCGGTTCTTCTTGCGCTTCCCGTCTCCATGTCACCACCAGCTTCGACTGAGACGGTTCCTTCGACGAGCACCGCAGCCAGGGCCTTCTCTTCGAACACCACGGTCGCCTCGGACGTAGCCTCGACGTCCAAGGACCAGCAGTTGCTGGACCAACCCGACAAGCAGGATCACCGTGACCGGCAGGACCAACCCGACCGGCAGGACCAGCATGACCAGGCGCCGCTACAATGCCAGCAGGCTTCTTCAACGAGTTCGGACCCCAATTCGGAAGTCAAAGCTACCAGGAAGCGAAGCCCACTACACGATGCGCCTGACCCGTACGAGCTAAAGTACAGCATGTCTTCTTCTTCCCTCGATTGATTTCTGGATCATGGGATGAAGCATGCCCTCCTTCTGGACACGCATCGAATACTCCACGTTCCACATTCCAGGCCAGCTCCTCCACTACTGCCATGAACACTCAAGTCAAGTCAACGCACGACAGTGGCGATGCTAGATGTACGCCACTCAAACCGTCTTAAACTGGTAGCGAGAGTGGACTCGCGTGGCTTCGCATTGTTTGATCCAGTACAGCGTAGATTTCCGTACCTTGTTTGCCCTATCGCGTAAATAACGTGATTTTGTGTGCTTTGATCTTTTAACGCGTGCAGAAGGCCGTTTCTATTTCGCGTATAGGCCGCAGTTGAGAGCTGACACTGTCACGAAGGCAGCAAGGGCAGCATTTTTATAGACGGTTCAGACACATCTGCTGCCGTTTTCAGACGAGTTTGTCGCGGCAGTCTACATTACGCAAACGGTCATGGGCAGAAAACCATGGTCTTCGCGTGGAACGTTTCGTGCAGAAGTGGCAAGCATGTCGTGTTCAAGAGGTCCGAAGTGTCGCCTGAACTGCATTTGTGTTGTCCTGCTCCAGTAACTGCACCGCAGTGTTGCACGAGTGATGTATAACGCACATTTCAGTGTCTTATCCACGCGTGGCATCTTGGATACTAAATTAACGAGTCTTCCTTGTGTGGCGTTTGCTTGTTTGCGTGATCGTGCGAGTAGCATATCTGCCCGCGTCTGCTGAACCGTGCTAGCACCAGCGACTTGCCGTTTCACCGAATACCAGCTTGACAACCAACCGTAGGTTAAGTGCATTTTCAAGTTTGAGGATCACGCTCACGAACACACCAGGGGTACAGTTTCTTGCGAAAATGCGATCGATCTCCGTAAAATTCAGAAAAATGTCTATACACATTAATATAAAAAAAATTAAACAAAATTTCACTCGACGGTGTTTCCGGACGCCTGTCCGCGGTGCGGCGACAGACCAACTTTGTCATACCTTTAAGGGGAGTAATAAAAAGCAGACAAGAAAATTGAAGTTACTACAAAGCAGTGGGAGGACTCGCCACGGTGGTCTAGTGGTTAGGGTGCTCGCATGCTGACCCGAAGGTCGCGGGATCGAATCCCGGTCCGCGGCGGCTGCATTTTGCGATGGAGGGGAAAATGCTTGAGACCCGTGTCCATATTTAAATCCATATTTAGGCGCACGTTAAAAAACCCCAGGTGGTCGAAATTTCCGGAGCCCTCCAGTACGGCGTCTCTGATAATCATATCGTGGTTTTGAGACTTTAAACCCCAAGAATAATTATTAACCAGGTGGGCTCTGGAATTAGGGCCCCACCCACGATATCCCACGTCCCCTTTCCCCTTTAGCCCATTAATATAGTTTCTTCTTCTCAACAACAAGAGAGGGGGGGGGGGGGGGCATTTCCGGCAGATTGATGATAGCTAATGGGCCAGGGCATTTCTGCAGAGATCACCCCTGAGCCATGGAGCACTGCTGCGCTAGAGATAAGGCAGAATGCTGAAACGAAGCCGCACACACCAAAAATGGCCGCTATAGAACTACAGATGAAAGCCTGGCCTTTAGTGTTTTTTTTTTGTTTGTTTGTTTCTTTGACGCGGCACCACTCCAAGGCGCAGACGTGTGACGTCCTGACTGAATAAATTCTACAGGCGACATGATTAAAATGAGCGGGACGATGGAGGCCAAATGACGTGATAATATCTCGGGTTTTACGTCCCAAAACCGCGATATGATGAGGGACGCCGTAGTGGAGGGCTCCGGAAATTTCGACCATCTAGGTGTTCTTTATCGTGACATCGCACAATACACGGGCCTCTAGAATTTCGCCTCCATCGAAACGCGGCCGCCTTGGCCACGGTTCGATCTCGCGACCTTCGGGTCAGCAGTCGAGCACCGTAGCCACTAGACCACCTTGGCGGGTTAGGACACGGGACCAGCGCACAGGACAAGCCCAACAGTCTATTCTAAGGTTACAGGTGGCACGGGATTTAAATATTTTATCAAAGCATGTGTACTTTTCGCGGATTGCTTCTAACAAAAATGTCCATATTTCACTTCCTATTTCGATGAAGAAATTGCTCGTTAGCATAGCCAATCCCACGTAGTGGGTGAGAGAATAGCATTAACTGGGAAAACCAGACAAAAAATATATTGGAAGTCTGGTAGAGGGTATAGTGCTGCCATCGCTGTGCATCGCTGCAGATCTGCAGGAAATCGCCGAAGTCTGCCGGCTTTATTAACGGTGAAGCTGTTTAGCAAGTCATTCCTTGTGAGTCGATCACAGAAAACTATCATCATTTTAACGGTTACGTGCCACTGTGCGGCCTACCCGAAAACTACCATCATCATAGACGGGTATGTGCCACAGAAATTGGGTAAATCCCACCAGTCAACACTGGTCCACTAAAAATGAAGAAGCCAACAGTTATCCCGAACAACAAATGTCTGCGAAGCGACGGCGGCGAGCCGAAGACCCCAAGTACGTACGACGACAGACCTAGAAGAAACCTAGAAGCAACCTAGAAGCAACCAGATCAGTCTTCATAGTCGTCCAGTATCACTGCTTCAAAACTTGCTGCAAGCTTCGTCAATTTTATTTTATTTCCAGGACACAGCAAGTGCGCACATAAATTTTCCATGACTACACCATCAGAATGGGTCCGTGCGTGGCGCATGCGTAGGCTTCCATATAAAGCATTCACCCGTGCATGCTTCTCCGCAGCTAGGACTGCTGTGAGGCGAAACTAGACTCAGTAATAACTTTGTTAGCTTAGAACTTGCTATGAAAACAATTTGTTTATTCGCGTTACCGTCAACGCTGTTATCTCAATGGTATTAACAACACTAAGCGTAACTAAATATGCCAAATGTACGCTGTGTCAATATGAGCAGTGTGGAAACGACAGCGACGCACCGCGGTGCGAAAGATGTTGGTTCCGAGTTCACTGCCGGAACCAGAAGAAACTTTTGTTGAACTGCGAAGCAACTCCCTTTTTAAACGTAAATGTTCAACCCGTAGGTTCCTGGTGGATTACATTATTTCAGCGTGAAACGTCGCAAAAAAATTTATAGACTCTGCTGCTTTGAACTCGTTTACTGCGACATTAGCAGTCTGATCACAGCAGACAACCGCCGTCTTCGAAAAGAAAAAAGTACTTGACTCAAAGATAACATTATCCTCGTGCCCTGCACTTAGAAAATGCATTCACAAATGCACGCGCTATTCCCAATGTTTTCAAGGAGTGCTATAGAAGAAATTAATACGTGGTAAAAGAAAGAAAATCAAACATATATGTACGGCTCCCTAATCTGTGCAACACAAAAAAAATGGAGGGTTAGCTTTGAGATATAGTATACAATTCAGAGAGTTCGTGCGATAGGTTCTCCAGCCTGTTATAGGCTAATTGTATAATTCGCAAGTTACTATTTGTGTTTCTGATCAGCACTGATTCCTAGTAGCAGAATGTTACTTGTAAAATATTGTCACGGGGTGAGAGTATAGAAGGAAGAAATGTATTTATAAAATATACAGACAGAGATAGAAGCAGCGGCTGCCAGGATGGCGGAACAGCAACAACGCGAGCGTTATCTCATTCGCTGTCTTCATCGACGTGCTGAAGCATTCTTGTTTCTGGCGGCTTGTAACAATATTTTATATGTACAGCCTCCCATTTGTTTAACCTTAACGCGCGAGCGTCGACCGCCGAGTCGATAAGTGTCGTGTCGCGGAGCGCAACGGCGAAGTGTACGAGAATACACGCATGCGCGCGATGAGCAGCCCTGTACAGCTGTCTTCTACTAGGCTGTAAAAAAGATATCTGCCACTGCACTTCAGGGCGATCCACAAGTTTCCGCATCAGTCATGCGTAATCCACGGACTTTCTAGAGAACAAGCGACGCTTCTTTACCGGATAAGAACTGACTCCGCATACACGCCGGCTTGGTCATTCAAGACTGGGCGAGGCGCTTCCCCGTTTTGTGGCATTTGTGGTGACATCGGCGACATCGAGCATTTCATTTGGCTGTGCCCGCAGTTTGACAGCGAAAGAACAGAGATGGTACGCAGCTTGCAGAAAGGTTGTCAAGCACGGGACATTTGAAGATGTCATTTTTCCTGAAGGGCCCACGGCGACGAGGAGGAGCGTGCAACGGATCGTGATGGCTTTCCTGCGAGACACTGGGCTGAGTGACATTTGGTGACGGACCCCTATGATTCAAGAGATGCTCGGGCGGAACAATTGCCGGCCATTTAGGCCAGGCTAACCCCGCCTGTTGCAACATCACAACCACCACCACCACCACCATATCTGCCACTGCAAGCCAAAAACAGGACACAGTGGTGGAAGTGCTGCGCCAATATTTTAAGTAAGAATATATGTATCAATTTGTGGTAAGTCTGGTCGCTTCGTCAGTATTGAATGTTTAGTAAAAACCACTGCAATTTTTTGTGTTTATCAGAAACAAGAAATTGTTAACAGTGATGTGTTACCCTAGAAATCTGCTCCAAAACTGACTTGCGTTGCTCCAAAACACACCTTTTGTAGCTCCAAAGCTGCTCCAAAACTCCCCTTGTACTGCTCCAAAGCTGCTCAAAACTACATTATTCCTGGTCCCTGAGCTGCTCCAAAAGACTGAGGCCCGCTTCCACCCCTGAGTACAGTAAAGCAGGTGGGGTTCGGTCCGTTTCGCATAACAGCCTGCCAAACGAAAGCTGCGCCGGACTGTTCACTGTGCGCATGCGCGTATTCTCGTTCATTTCGAGCTGCTGCACTCCGTTATACGGCGCTTATCGACTCGGCGGTCGACGCTCGCGCGTTAAGGGTTGAAAAGAAATGGGTGGCTGTACGTACGTGATTTGCGAATTTGGTTTTCTTTATTTTTATCATTATATTTTGTACCGACTCTCGCTTTGCCTCAACCGCTGAACACAGTTTAGGTGCCAGCAGCTCACACTAGACAGTTAATAGTGCGGTTAGCAGAAACATTACCTACATCCTTTCCTCTTATGTTGTATCAGCGCCTCGTTGTATGCATCTTGCTGAAATAACAGCCACTTTAGATATGGAAATTGACAATCAGTCATGTAGCATGAAGCCACAAGGAAATCCATGCAGATTTCTAATTGTAACTAATTTTAACTAATAAATGTAACTAATTTCTCAGATAGAAGGCTTCTCAGTAGCCGAAAAATTCCTCTTGGTCCGGGGATCGAACCCGGCCTTCCGGGGCGGTCGCTCTGCCACTTGAGCTATCCAGGCAGCTGCGATTGGCAGCGCGAGGGCGAGACAACTCGAAGCGCATGGACAGAGAATATTGAATCCGCAGTACCGATTTGCAAACAGCCCTTACGACTTTCTGAGACAGCAGTACTATCTGTAGATAAGCAGAATAATGAATATCTATGCCTAAACGCGAACGCCCGCCCGCCATCATGGCTTTTAATGGCGAAAGCCTTAAGAGACGCCTTCATCAAACGCGAAAATTGACCTTCGGCGTCGTCAACACGAGTGATGCCAAAAAATCACGTGATGACATTTCCATATGACATCATCATGACGTCACAGATCGCCAGGACTTTCTCACTGTGACGTCACATAACGTGACGTCAGCTGATAACGTCGCTTGGTCGAAGGTGCATGGGGTTATCAGGAAGGCAGTGCAAAACCAGGTGGGGTGAAAAAAAAACGGGAAGGAGTGAAGCATGTAGGAAAGGCTGTTTCAGCTCCACTGACGTGGAACCTGGGGAGGGGCGAAGCATGCAGTGGTTTTCTTGTTCTTCTTCTTCTCCCCTACAAAGCCCGGTTTCAGTTCCCTATGGCATGTAGGGAAGGGTGTTTCAGCTCCACTGACGTGGAACCTGGGGAGGGGCGAAGCATGCAGTGGTTTTCTTGTTCTTCTTCTTCTCCCCTACAAGCCCGGTTTCAGTTCCCTATGGCATGTAGGGAAGGGTGTTTCAGCTCCACTGACGTGGAACCTGGGGAGGGGCGAAGCATGCAGTGGTTTTCTTGTTCTTCTTCTTCTCCCCTACAAGCCCGGTTTCAGTTCCCTATGGCATGTAGGGAAGGGTGTTCCAGCTCCACTGACGTGGAACCTGGTGAGGGGCGAAGCATGCAGTGGTTTTCTTGTTCTTCTTCTTCTCCCCTACAAAGCCCGGTTTCAGTTCCCTATGGCATGTAGGGAAGGGTGTTTCAGCTCCACTGACATGGAACCTGGGGAGGGGCGAAGCATGCAGTGGTTTTCTTGTTCTTCTTCTTCTTCTCCCCTACAAGCCCGGTTTCAGTTCCCTATGGCATGTAGGGAAGGGTGTTTCAGCTCCACTGACGTGGAACCTGGGGAGGGGCGAAGCATGCAGTGGTTTTCTTGTTCTTCTTCTCCCCTACAAGCCCGGTTTCAGTTCCCTATGGCATGTAGGGAAGGGTGTTTCAGCTCCACTGACGTGGAACCTGGGGAGGGGCGAAGCATGCAGTGGTTTTCTTGTTGTTCTTCTTCTTCTCCCCTACAAGCCCGGTTTCAGTTCCCTATGGCATGTAGGGAAGGGTGTTTCAGCTCCACTGACGTGGAACCTGGGGAGGGGCGAAGCATGCAGTGGTTTTCTTGTTCTTCTTCTTCTTCTCCCCTACAAGCCCGGTTTCAGTTCCCTATGGCATGTAGGGAAGGGTGTTTCAGCTCCACTGACGTGGAACCTGGGGTGAGGGGCGAAGCATGCAGTGGTTTTCTTGTTCTTCTTCTTCTTCTCCCCTACAAGCCCGGTTTCAGTTCCCTATGGCATGTAGGGGAAGGGTGTTTCCAGCTCCACTGACGTGGAACCTGGGGAGGGGCGAAGCATGCAGTGGTTTTCTTGTTCTCCTTCTTCTCCCCCTACAAGCCCAGTTTCAGTTCCCTATGGCATGTAGGGAAGGGTGTTTCAGCTCCACTGACGTGGAACCTAGGGAGGGGCGAAGCATTCAGTGGTTTTCTTGTTCTTCTTCTCCCCTGCAAGCCCGGTTTCAGTTCCCTATGGCATGTAGGGAAGGGTGTTTCAGCTCCACTGACGTGGAACATGGGGAGGGGCGAAGCATGCAGTGGTTTTCTTGTTCTTCTGCTTCTTCTCCCCTACAAGCCCGGTTTCAGTTCCCTATGGCATGTAGGGAAGGGTTTTTCAGCTCCACTGACGTCAGCTAACTTTTACATTCTTCATTTTTAGTGGACCGCTGACGAGTAGTGGGATTTACCTCATTTTTGTGGCGCATACCCGTTTTTATGATGGACCGGGACTACACACGAGACACCGTGACGACATTAGACACCGACAAGCCGAGACCCTAAAGCGCTTCGCCACGTCATGATCAGGTGATGATTGCGTCACAAATTTTGTCGACCTTGTGTCGCCACGATGCCATAGTATAGGATGACGTCATCACGTGAAGTTAACTTTATGATGGACCGTGACTACACGACACGCCGTGAAGACATTAGACGCCGACAAGCCGAGCCTCTAAGGTACTTCGCACGTAAAAGCATTCGGAGGGGAGCGGGGACGGATCAATACGTCGACAGAGAAGAAAAGGAGAAGGTGGCTTTCGGCTTCAGGTCGTGTTGGCGAATGCGAAAGGGACCATGCGAGTTTTTACGTTTTGCTAAATATACCACGCTCGTTCCCTGCCATGTCTGAAGCGTATCTGCCATTAGCGTCAGTCGCTCCGCAGCACGACAGAACGTTGCGCTGCAGTGAATGTATCGATGCGTTGCCCTGGCAACAGCCCGGTGTTGTTCTTGGCCTTGCCTATAGACAGCTGCGGCTCGTCGAATCATCGCAGTGGGTAGCGCGAAACATTTACCAAGGTCAGACACAAAGACAGCAAGCCATGCGATTCGTACACATGCCAACCGCTGTTTCAAAAAACAATTGTTTTGTTATCCTCTTCAAACTACGCGCGAAGTTTCTGAAGCTTATCACATATCCAGGAATGCAGATCAGTGTATAAGCCACTCATCTTTGTCTCTACATGACTGTGAGTTCAACTAGATGCTGCTCGTGCTGTCATCATTATCTTTTTCACATGCACACTTTTATGTATAAATGTGTTCTTCTAACGCGTAAATAAACCAGTTGTTAGAGAGCACTCGTGTTGTCTGGTGCTTCCTTCGACCCTTGTTGGTTCCCGCGCTCCCAGTTCGCTGAACGAATATGAATTACCAACTAGCCTATAATTTCAATCCTTTTGCTCGGGTGTGACTTGTTCGACTTGTTGTCTTTGCGTCTGTCTTTGGTAAAGTTTTGGCTACCCACTATCATAGGTAGGCGCCGGGGGGTGGGCGGAGGGGTGGGGGGGTCCATTAAGGGGGGCGGCAAGTTTCTCACACCCCTTCCCCATGTTGGCCGAGTCCGAAAGAGAACAAGCTCTACAATAGTTGGGAAAATGAAGCGATGACGTCCTTCTCACAACGGCCTGCCATTGGTGCCCGGCTTTGTTCTTTGAATGTAACAACAGGAGTCATTGGTATCTGTAATCGTAAAAAAACATGCGTATGTAGCCATAAACCGGCGCATTAAAAGATGACGTGAAAGGTCCGACTGTGTAAAGGTATATGGGGGGCAGAATTGGCGCCCCCCCTCAGTATAGGCAGGGAGGGGGCTGCTGCCCCTCTCCCCCTCCCCCGTGCGCACGCCTATGCCCTCTATGATAGATCGTTACCAACTAGCCCGATCAAATTATCTGCTCCTTAAAGTGGCCGTGACACGGTCACCCAACGATTTGTGCTTGTCAGCGAAAACTAGAAGTAGATGGTCTATTATGCCTCTACATGTAAGCGGGTCGGAAAGGAATGTTTCAGTGCCAAACAGGCCCTAGAAGTCGCCGGCTGTAAGCCCCGCCCAACACCGGCGACCGCCATTTTGCCATGGCGCGTGTGACGTCATGTGCAGCAAGAAGTGGAGCCGTCGTCTTGTATCAAAGTCTCAGCCGCTGTAAATCGTTCAATTTCAGAGCCGAACTAGCTAAAATATCTCGATTTCACGCGCAGCTGACCACGGAAAAACATCGTTGGCCGGAATGCAGACGCTCGCACAGTTAGCTGCTTGTTACGTCAGGCTCGTGAGGGCGCCAGTGTTGCCTGACTCTCATGCCGCTCGCGTGTTTATCAAAGTATTTCATTATAAATTGTGATCGACCAAATGCTCTGAAATTTCGCCAGCTTATTTGTGAATGCACAAGGATTAACCCACATAACGCAAATTATGAGCGAAAATTGCGTGTCACGGCCCCTTTAGACGATTCCTTTTTCTTTCTATTTTTGTCATTCGGCATCACAATGAAACACCTGTGGAGCTAGAAATAAACGCTGTAACATTAGACTAAAAAAGGGGAAAAAAAACTTGGACCATCTCCCCGAAGGGAACCCTGATGGGATGCGAAGCAGCAGCGGTGCGCACGGCGTTGACCCGGTTGAAACGGGCGTCATCGCAGATAAACGAGCCGAAAGAGTGTTTCCACTCGACGTGCGGTCGAGCGTTGCGGGCGGTGGAGAGGGTGAAGCGAGAGAGAAGTGACACGTTCAGAGGTGTTGCGAGCGGGCGGAGCAGCCGGCAGCTGCGGGCGCTGCCGCGAGCATGCTGCGGGTTAGGGAGAGAGTGACGTCAGCGCGCACCTGCGAGGGAAGCGTGCGAGGGGAGCGTGACGTCAACGCGCTGCTGTGGCGTGACCTACTTGGCAACGCTCCAACACCTACGGCGAGGGGAACGCGTTGCGGCGCATTCGTACGGACGCACGTAACGTACGGCGTTACACACGTGAGTCAAAGAGCTGCTTCGCATCTAAAACATAACTAATAAATGAAAATTCCATAGAGCAAACAGTCAGACTATCACATGGGATGTTTGACGGATGTAACAAAAGGTTGTAATCCTGCCGCCCGGTTCTTGGGCCATCCCCCTTTGTGGGTGAGCGCCATCAGCAAGAGGTCATCATCATCATCATCATCAATGAAACACGTGAGCACTTCTAAAGCTTCGGATAAACCGACAGGCGTGCGCTGTGCTTGCTTGTTTGTTGTGAAGAAATCTTTCTTAGTAAAAAAAATTTAGTATGTCAATTCATTTTAAAATTTTGCGCATTGCTCACAACATTTCTACACGAACGCCTGCCAAATCGCTTTGTTTTCCATATTAAGTATTATTCATATTAATTCTATCACACTTCATGTGCCTCTGTGGTGCGATCGCGCACCATTGTGTGGCTGAATAGGCAAATTGTACAAGTGCACGACGAACAACAGGGTTCGCTTAGCTATATAACTAACAATTTCCGAGTGGCTTGCTCGCACTTAAAAATTATCCACCCTGGTGTACACTACTGTTTCAGGAAACGGGCGTTGCGACGACGCAGTTGAAGCTGTCCACAATAATGAATTCCTATAGATGAAAGTGGTAAAAAGTGGCTTAAAGTGGTTGAAGCGGTGTAGCTTAGTACAATCACGCGGAGTAAGTGTTTGACTTTTAATTTCCAGGAGCACTGACACAAAAATTTTGCACCTTGTTTTTTTTTTTTTTTTTTTTTTTTTTTTTTTTTTTTTTTGCAATAGGTAGCTTACGACCCACTTATCACGGCTGGGAACCTCGTTTGCGCGAGTGCGCGACGGTTAGTTATTTACAGACGTTTTTAGAGCGCCCAGTCGCAGTTTCGGTTTCAAAGAGCCCCGAGCTAGTCAGGAGCAGTTCCGGTAGCAAGATAAACGCAGCTGGCCACGTGACCACGCAGAACTGTGACGTAGGCGGCGCGCGAGAGCGGGCGCCGCCTACGTCAGGCACGGAGGAAGAAATCGCAGGTAGCGCAAGGGCACAACCAACAACCAGCCAACACAAAATCGTGACGTAGTTTGTTTACATTGCTACCGCGTTGATGTCGGCGTCGCGAGGGGCTCGCATCTCGCTCAGTCGTGCGGCATGCACTTTGAAATTGATTTTAAATATGTTCTAGGCTATATTTGCCCTTGATATTTCGTAGGCGTTGTCTATGTCTCCACATACATCTATTTCACTCATTATCTCGCCTTCGAAATTTTGTGTCAGTGCTCCTTTAATTTCCTTTGGCCTTTTTCTTCACTTCTGTAACCGGGGCGCTTACGTATTACGAAACTGACGACTCCACTATGCAATAACACAAGCCATGATTGACATTTCTCTTTCTTTCTTTCTTTCTTTCTTTCTTTCTTTCTTTCTTTCTTTCTTTCTTTCTTTCTTTCTTTCTTTCTTTCTTTCTTTCTTTCTTTCTTTCTTTCTTTCTTCTCACAAGAAACAAGCAAATAAAGGAATTACGAAGCAACCTATAAAACACTTAATTCACCTTGGGCCTTTTTTCCTCCCCGTTCCCCTTCCCCGTTGTAGAGTAGCAGGCTAGAACATACTATCGCTGAGGCCGACCTCTCTGCCTTTATGTAAATAAACCTCTCTCTCTCCTTCTTCACGCTCTACTATTATTGTTGTTATTTGTTTACGAATGGCGCCCACTCGTATCCTGTGATTGGCCAGTAATTGAATGAGTTTAAAGTGGTTAGATGCGAACTGCGTATCCAGCGAAAAATTTTAGAGTGATCGAAATAGGTATAAAAGTGCAGTTTAACAATCTAGTAAGAAAATTGCCTTCGTGCAATTAAAAACTTCCCAACGTCCGAGCAGACATTCCCGTGACGACGTCCTAACAAAGTTGCTCCCAAAGACAGAGTACTCGAAATGATAACGCTTAATCTAATTCGGCGAAATAATGCAGTTATAAACTGTTACTTCGTAATAAGCAAAATCTGCGGCACAATAAGAAGCATAACGTTTCGCTTTTGTCCTCTTTCTTTCTCTCTCTCTTTTCTTTTTTTTTTTGTTTGCGCGATAAACGAGTAGATAGACGTAGGCGGCATGTGGACAATAAAGAAGCGGCGGCAGATGTGAAGGAGACGCAAGACAGTGCCGGCCAACAGAACCACGCACGCGCGCGCGGCGCGGCAGCCATTTCCACAACAGCTGATCTCCGAGTGCCTGGACTCTGGCCAGGGGTCGTTTATTGCGCAAGACCCCGCAGCATGCAGACAATCCCCTCCCTCGACTTTTCTGTAGAAACCTGTTCCCTCTCTCTCTGTCTCCTGACTTTAATCTTTCATCTTCTTTATTTGTATTCTCTTTCTTGCGCCACAGGGACGGCCGGAAACGCCGATTTTGCCAGCAGACGGCGCGGAGCCAACGTTTTGCTTGCTCGCTTGCTTGCTTGCTTGCTTGCTGGCTGGCTTGCTTGCTTGATGTCTTGCTTGTAGACTACAACGGCGAGACAAAGGACGGGCGACAGTGCGCAGAGCATGAACGCGAGAGATTCGTGTTTCTCGGAGAGATCTCGCCGAGGCGATTGTGAGAACGACGCTTTTTTTTTTTTTTCGCTATTTCATGCTGCTTACGAAAAGCTTGATTCTTGTAATAACTTTTCGTTCACCGTGCACCCTGTGTCCCGAATGAAGATAATTGTACAAAAATTGGGAACGGTTTGGTGCATTCACATCTATCTATCTATCTATCTATCTATCTATCTATCTATCTATCTATCTATCTATCTATCTATCTATCTATCTATCTATCTATCTATATTTCCGAATTTGAACAGGAAAGATGAAGGTAAGCGTAATTTGAAGTACTATTTATTAGTTATTTATTTATCTATCTATTTATTTATTTATTTATTATTCTCGCTAATTTAGAACAAAGGTGTTCATCTCTGTGCAACACACATACTAAGCAGTCGCTACGTTCTTACCGGATGAATGAATTGAACGCTTAAGCCTGGGACATCGTCTTTGCCCGCGTTGGATTTCTTGCCCATAAAGCATCGTAAAGAAAGGGGCAAAAATTAAGCGAGAGCTTCGTAAGCGAAACTTTAGCCACTACCAACATCCGAGCATCTTGTCATCATCATCATCCCTCTGTTGTCGATCGCCAAAAAAAAAAAAAAGTGACATGATGATGATGTTCGCTAAGTTGTGATCAGTATCCACAGTGTTGGATGGGCAAGGAGTCAGCCAGGTTGAATTCAGATATGTGAATTCAACCGCTCAAGAAAAGTTTACCTTTACATAGCTCAAGAAAGTTTACCTTTATGAGTCCAAAGACCTACCCACAGGACTATAGTGACTGTATGAGAAAGAGCGACAAATACACGGGCTTTTTTTTTCTCTGCCCGCGTAACTACGTGTTGATGACGTCAGCGTTGTTGTCCTCGTTGTCGAGGCAAGTCGGCAAACATCTGACGTGCGTTTGTTGATGGCGCACGTCGGTGCATGTCTTGTGTGCATAGAGCGCCGATGCAATAAAAGTCATAAACCAGCATGACGTAACTTCGACGGTCACTGCGCCTGACGACGCGCCAGGCAATCTCTTCGCGATATCACATATACGCCTAGTACGACGTACGTGAACGAGGAGCATCTCTTCGTTGTTGGCACTAGTCTTTCTTTTGTTCACGCGGTTTCTTTCGCTTCTCTGGAATGCGGGGATGTTCGCCCAGGGCTTAAAGTCAGGGGGGGCCCGGCCCCCCCTTCTATTTTTTAAGGAGGGGCTCAGCCCCCCCCCCCCCCCTTGGCAGGTCAACTATAGCACTGCGGCACCCATTTAACAAGCGCTGGAGTTGACTTCTTCGGCAGTAGTGCTTTGTGTGAAGAAGTTATAACTCCAAATCTATTTATTTGTATATCATTCGTAAGCATTTGTTGAATTCTAGAGACAGTTGGCTTCACGGCAGTGTTATCGTATCTGAGAGTTGTCACGAAACCTTTTCGCAAAGAATTAACACTCAATCATATATGTGTGTGTGTCGCCATATAAGGGCGTTCCCTCCAAAGAGGGGAGACTTTAAGCCCTGTGTTCGCCGCGGGCCCGTTTATGGGTGGCAGGCCACATAATTTTAAACCACGAATGTAGGGAAAATATGGCGCGGTGAGGAGGAGCACTCGGCCAGGAGGAGCGACGAGCTGACGAACGAAGGAAAAAGCGAAGCGAGCGAGGGCCTCTTTTCAATCATCAAACGCGTGCAACACCGCTATTACGGCACCATTTCGAAAAATTCTCACGGTTACGTGTTCGTTGTAGACTCGCGCACAACTGCAACACCACAACTAAATTTCTACCTCTGGGTGGTGGCCCAAGATGCATTTCTCGTTAGCTCAGAACTTCAAATGCAAATATGTCCTACATATCTGGTTTAGACACCGCCGTAATATGAAGTTTTCTGAAGTTTTGTCGCATTCAAAAGAAAAAAAATTACACCATCTCCCACTAAAGGGAACCATGAGGGGATGCGAAACAGCATTGGGGGTGCACACCAAGTTTCCGTTTACGTTCACTCGGCCGTCGAAGCCAAGCGTCGGCGTAGAGCTACCGCTTCCGCTACAGAGAGACAAAGCGAGTCTGCGGCGAGGGTAGCGAGGCTTTCGAGACAACTGCAGCGACCGGGAACCGACGGAGCGACCGCACGATTCAAGCGAGACTTCCTCGACCGAGCGCACGCGCTTATATGAAACGTGGGAGAGAGAGGAGGGAGTGGGTTTACAGGCTGCAGCGCGGGGGGGGGGGGGGGAGGAGAGGAGAGTAGGCGACCGAACACCTGCGTAAAGGAGGAGAGTGGGAGAGACAGTAGGCGCATGCGCAGTAAGGGTGGTCAGGACGCACACCACCACCGGATTGAGCTCGGCTCTAAGATGCTACGCACCTAAAAGAAACTACAGTCTATACTCGGCGACAAGTTATCTTGACATTGGAGCGAAGGCTACGGAGGCGGGGCTTCCGCACATTCGTGTTGCTCCGCGGGTAGTACGTCAGCTTGCGGCTGATTTCGGTTTTGCTAGCTCGCATCGTTGACGCGTTTAGAAAAACATATACACGAAAATTATAAATGGGAGAAACATTTCGATGGTTCAGTGCACATTTTAGTGTCATATTACGAGTATATTTTTCTTGGAGAACAAAACAGCGCGTTTGCGGCCGCACACTGACCCGTCATGGACTCCATGTTTACTTTGGAAAACGGGCGTGCTGTCTAAGAAATGGAAAGAAAAGGAAGCCATTCTTCCAAAGTTAACAACCACTGTACTTTATACCTACGACTTTCCGCAACTGTTTGATTCTCATAGTAAATAAAGCAGCATGTATTTCAGCGAGGCAAAATGAGAAATTATCGGTAAACTTAACTACTATTTTTTGGCGCTGTAGCAGGCATGCGCTTCGGTTCTCCAGGTTCCACAGTGCTGTCAAGAGGTAATCGGGTTTTTTTTTTATTTATTTATGTCGTCGGTTCGTTTTTATAGAAATTGTTGAAATTTGCAAAAGAAGAAAAAAAATTAACTCAAGTGTGAAGTTTACAACTCCGGTCTGTCTGCGGTATTCATTTGATTGTGTCTAACAAAGAAAAAAGCCTCTCGAAAAAAAATTCCCCTTTTTTAACACTGTAACAGGGAACTATACAGGGTGTCCCAAATATCACGCAGAACGATAAAAAAAAAGGAGGAACGTTGTTACGCGAAGCACACCTAGTGCATATTGTTCTCAGTAGGCCTATACTGTAATAGCCAATACTAACTTTTTCGTTAATGGGGTTTAGTTAATTAGCCCTAATTATGTTGCTAACTCGACTAATACTCACCTAATCATTAAAATGTCATTGAGGCAAATGTAGCCATGCTGAAATGACATCTAACTGCGCTATTTTCAGCAACGTACTAATTACGTGCTCATTTTTTTCCGGCTGATAAAGAAAGCACGTGAAATATGAAAAATCACACGTGACTACGCGCCCACCCGCAAAAGGTGGGAGCGCAGTCTTGACTTGCTACATCACAGTGATCCTGTTTGAGGGCGCTGCTTCCTGATGCGCGCTGCAGTCTAGTCACGTGTTATTTTTCAGATCTTGCGGGCTTTCTTTATTAGCCAAAGAAGGCGAGCTCGCAATTAGTACGTCGTTGAAAATAGCGCTGTCCATGTAGTTTGTTCGAACCAACAATTTTCGGACAGCCGGCCCCATATTGCAAGCGGCCGAAATATAATTAAGAAAACACAGCGCTGAATTCAGCTGTATCTCAACAGTTCCAGTCTTACCAACTACATCAGCAACGCAGTTCGCCAATAACAGCTTCTGCCAGTGACGGCACGGAAGCATCGCCAGACAGAATGATCCCGTGAGAACGAGGCGGTCACGTGTTGCCAACGAAAGACGCCCACTGGCTGCCGCATCAGTGACGACATTGTTCAAGTGTTCGAGCACAACGGATACATATACAATAAATACGCGAAACGAACTTTTTCCCGCTCTTTATTCCGCGGGCGCTCGCCGCGACGATTTCAATCGCTGTAAGCGCGCGCGAAAGAAGCTGGCGAGACTGCCATCGTTCAAGCGTACATGTTGTTGCTGCTGCTGTTGTGGCCGCGCAGTTACCTCGTTTGCAAAACATGAAGATGACGATGATCATGATAATGATGGTGTCCTATGTAAATGGCTCACCCAACTCGGGGGATTGGCCAATTGAGAAATGGATATGTTGTAAAAAAATATCCAAGACATACGTCGTATACAAGCATTTCTTTAACCGTGTATTCGCCGTTGCCGGTCCAACGTAAATGTACGCTGAATGAACGAAACCGCCGCGACTTTTCCAGTCGCAAAATAAATAAATAAATCTGGACGCCAGCCAAACACCCGTCGACAGTTCCCGCTCGTTTCACTTGACATGCGCGGTCGTTGAGCGTCGAAACGCGTCTCCTTCATGCACTTCCTTGGCGTATATGTAATTTTTTTTCTTTACTTTATGTCTCTTATTCTGCTGAATCCTCCGCCGGGCCGCCGTTATAAAGTGTCCCCGTCGCCAAGCCATTGCCTCGACGGCGGCCGCGGCTGTGCCGCAGTTCCGGACCCCAGGCGCTGGGGTCACGTGAGCGCGTTTGCCCCAAGGTTGCCCAAGGGTTGTTGCGCCTTACGCCCTCTCTCCGCCTTTCATTCTAAACGCCTTAGCTTCCAAGAAACAGAAGCGAAAGGGCGGAGAGGCGGAAACGACCGCGTTTACGAACGAGAGCTAGAAACCAAAAAAGCGAGGGAGGGTTTTTGAACTAAACAGAGCTTAGGAGATGTGCGCACACGAGACCGTTGCGAGACAGACGAAAAAATAAAAGCACGCGAGACGCGGGCGGACGACTCGGAAGCGCGGCGGAGAAGCGACGCTTTGTCGTCAGTGCCGTGCAGACGAAGCAGGGTGCGAGTTGACAGAGATGTGGTATAAGCGCGAGAAAAGAGGTGACAATGTGCTAAAGTTTTGCGGAGTTTCTATGAAATATTGTGCTCGTGGGGTTTGGACGTCATAAGCGTCTCCAATGTCAGTCTCTACGCGCACTGTCTATATGCGCCACATCGCTCGGCGTGCACTCGTGAGAATGCTATATACTCTTGCTTTTTGTGTTCTGGTCAGAATACGCACAAACCAGCGGCTTCGATTATCACCTGAGGAATATCTATTATGCAGTACGAAAATTACCTTAATTGCCTTTGATTAAGAATTGTGATATTTGCCCGATTTTACTAATTAATGTTGTTAGTTTTCAAATCAGGATCTGTTGTCACGTCTCTCTACACAGAAGCATTATAGCATTACACACACACAAACACACACAAACACGCACGCACACACACACACGCACACACACGCACGCACGCACGCACACACACACACACACACACACACACACACACACACACACATATATATATATATATATATATATATATATATATATATATATATATATATATATATATATATATATATATATATATATATATATATATATATATATTCATTCATTGTGTCTTTGTTTTCATTCGTTCATTCACCTGGACAAAACTGAAAACAGTCCTGGTGGGCCCATTGAGAGCTGATGATGATGATCTTTCTAGGCATCCTCTTTGTTGGTCAGTCTATGGGTTTTAACGTCCCAAAGCGACTCAGGCTATGAGAGACGCGTAGCGGAGGGCTCCGGATAATTTGGACCTCTGCGGTTCCTTTATGTGCACTGAAATCGCACAGTATACAAGGGCCTAGCTGTCGCGTTTCGCCTCCATCGAAATGCGACTACCGCAGCGAGGACCAGAAGACCCGTCTTTTGGGTTAGCAACCGAGCGCCACCGAGCCACCGCGGCGGCAAACATCCACATTCGAAGAGGGACGGTGACTAATGGTCTGTAATGTAACGGGTGGCGCTGCTGGTACCGAGGCACCATAAACGCTATGGCTGTTTTCCTGGCTCTTGGAAGGACGTATTTTAACGTCACGTTTTCTAAATGAATCCTTCCGCGTACTTTGGCCACCGCGGCTGCTGAGGTTGCTGCCCCTACTGCCAAGCAGCCCACGCAAGGCTACAGAGAAAAATATTGTGCTCGATGATGGAATCGAACATATGTCTTCCTGCGCAAGAGCCCCACGGCCTACGGCTCCAACTATTTGGCCCCAATCTCACGCAGGCGTACTCCTTCCGGGCCCCGTGCCAGAGACTAAGCAGCTCTTTGTAACCAGCAGGACTTTGGACGCACAACCTGATCAAGTGCGCGCAAGCATCTGTTTCCATTACGCCACGGACGTTGCAATGAGGGAATGGTGGTCGCGCTTGAAACTATTTTATGCTGTGCGGGAGCTTTCTGCAAACATCCGTCTTCTTTTTCCCTACATCTGACCCCGCACTTGTTCATATTTCATTGTTTTCCGTTTAAGAAATCTTTTTCAAACAACCTCATCTTTTCCTCTCCATAATACACTCGACAGACATCAAACAAGGTTTTCGAAGGAGATCACTGCAACGTGGGGAGCTCAGAAAGCGAGTGACTAATTAATTACTTCACTACGTCCTGACTCATATTGTTCTTTCTTTCTTTCTTTCTTTCTTTCTTTCTTTCTTTCTTTCTTTCTTTCTTTCTTTCTTTCTTTCTTTCTTTCTTTCTTTCTTTCTTTCTTTCTTTCTTTCTTTCTTTCTTTGCATGATCGGTAGGATATGAATGTTACAAGTTGTGATGGTTTTTGTTATCGTGGAATGGTGTCCGGGGTTCTCTGGGGTTAAGTGGCACAAGTATTGGCGAAACTCGTGTATCTTTGAGGCCAATAAATATGCCAGGTCGCGCACTCTAAGGAAGAAAGAGATTACCTGTTACTCTGTTAAAATGCTTCAGTCCTGAGTTGCCGGATGCAAAGCTCCCTTTAGAGATACACTCTAACCCTCTTTAGGAGAGTCGCGCCTCCCACGACTATCTGAAGAGAGTACAATCATCTCCAAAAAAAAGAGTTAGCGTGTATGTTAGACAGCGTCATGTATGCGGAAAGTTAGGACTCACCAAGAAAATTCACAGGTAATGTCTTTTTTTTTTTTTTTTCATAAAAGTGCGCATGACTTCCGTTTCAAAACGTCGCCCGATCTCACTGCGGGAAACCTCGGGAATGGGCTGCGGATGACCCAAAGTTGAGCGACGTTGCATGTACAAAAAACCTTTCCCACGTGAAAACCAAAACACACGCGGCAGTGACCCTGCCGCAACAGTCGCGGCCTTCGGTGACGTCCCAAGGCCCTCCGCACTTGGCTCCAGTCCGACCGTAAACAAGCAACGGCACTAAACACGCCGCCTTTTTACCCGCCGGCGTATATACAGCCGGAGAAAACCAGCGGGCCCGAGCTCCGGCTAGGAACGAGCACCAAGCTGCTATTTTTCTTTCTTTAATTTCCCGAGAAAAGAACGAAGCGCGCCGTTTCGAAAAATAAAAAAAGAAAGAAGGAGCAGAAAAGGTGGAGACACGCGCGCAGGCAGTCTCGTGCCTCCTCTAATTGCGTCCGAAGTCTTACCCCACCCCTGGAGAAGCAAACGCAACCTCTTCCTGCATCACGGGAGCGGAGAGATGCAAAGCTCGCCCGGCGTGGCAGCAGTCAGCGAGTTGCTAAGGGCACCGCATCCGCGCCGGCCCGCAGGTTCCCGCTCGCGGGCCGACGTCAATCTCTTCCCTTGGCCGAGCGCGAAGTCGACGGCGTCGTCGGCTATAAATACGGACCTTGCTCCACACTCACTGGCGCGCGCGCCCGACCGCGTGATCACGACGTTCTCCCTGGAAAGACGGCGGGGAAGGCAAAGAAGAAGAAGAAGCGCTCGGAGCGGCGCGCGCCAAGGCGGATTGCTGCCTGCGGAAGACAACGAAGACGGAGCCGAAGACAAAGCCGACCAGAAAGGCCGTGGGGCGCGCGCGCTCTTCAGAGCGGCCGCCCGCCGCCAGCACAGGACGGTCCCAGCCGGCGCCGCAAGCAAGCAGAAAGGGCCTGTGAGGGCCCGCGGCGCGTACCTCGCCCCCCCACTGGGCTGTGGTCGGCTCTGCTGCCACAGCCCCTCCGGGGGAACCTGCGTGCAACCAGCAGGTAGGCAGCGGGGGGGCCACCGCCGTATAACCCGGAGAAGACGTCGTGGCTGCTCCGTCATGGAGCTCCTGGTTCACGGACTGAGCCAGGGTAGGCACGTCTACCACCCGTTCCCCAAGGAAGGCGCCGAGCCGAAGCCGGCGCGCAGGACGCCGCACGCGCTGGAAGACCTGTGCTACCGGGCCGTCATCAAGGTGACCACGCTGCGTCGCCTCAAGGGCAGCGACCTGCCCATGCTGCCGCCGCTCATCAGGCGCCGGCTGACGTCGCTCAGCACGCAGGACTTCGTGGAGATCGAGAGCGCGCCGTTCAAGGACATGTTCGACTTCCACATGTACCACCGGGCGCTCACCTACCGCGTCCGGTGCGCGCTGGACGGCGGCGAGTACATGGCCGCGCACGCCGGCACCTGCAACTCGGTGCAGCTCAACAACGAAGCCTTCTGGCAGTGGGTAGAGCTGGCGCACCCCAACCTGATGTGCGTCTACGCGTTGGCGCTGGACGCCGACACGTCCAACGTGTTCCTCATCATGGAGATGCCGGACGCGACGCTCAAGCGACTCGAGATCTTCCTCGTGTCCCAGGGACTCTGCTTTCCCGAGTACTTCCTCTGGAAGGTCGCCGAGCAGCTCTCATCGGTCATCATGTACGTCGAGGAGAGGCAGCTGTCGTTCGGACGCTTCGACCTCAAGAACGTCTACCTGGTGCGCGACCGGTTGCACCTGGACAACAAGCTCACATGGAAGTCGTGCGTGGACGCCTCGCCGATCCGCAACCGGGTCCAGTCCATCTTCTTGGGCGACAAGGTCAACATCGGCGGCCACTACGAGCTGCAGGCCAACTCGCCGTCGAGCGCGTCGGTCATGTGCCTCGGGTTCGTGCTCACGCGTCTGGCCAGCATCGCGCTGACGGACCGGAAGTCCACCTCGACGTCCGACGGACATCTCAGGTCTGGTAGCGACGCCCAAGATGCGAGGCGAAGGGCTCTTCTTCGACGGCTTCAAGCCCGCCGTGCCCGAGGGTCCCGTCACGTACTCGTCGGACCTGTTCGACCTGCTCGTGTCGCTACATTCCACGAACCTGCCGCCGCTGAGTGCGATCCATGCCAAGGCCGTCGAAATGATGGCGCTCATCATGGCCAGGGAACGCATGGAGAGATTATGCGATGGCGACGAGGACAGTGAACTGCGACTCAACGAGCGCAATCTACCGGTAGGTTAGCTGTAAAGCATATACGTAGCGCGTGTAGGTACGCACCTCTACACGTTGCGCAGTGCGTGTTGCCAAGTCCAATCCTCGTGGATGAACATAACTTGTCCTTGTGAGTCTACTATCGTGCCAGGTGCTTCGCTACCTTGATTACAGAGCCCGCGAACGTTGCGAATGCTTCTTACGAACTTGTGCAAAAGAGACACACCTGGTGACTGGAGCTGATTATGCCTGAGACGAAACGGTATTATTCAACTTGAGCCAGGAGGCACATTCCCGCTCAGTGTGTACAGTGTTGCTTCTACGACTGTTCCAAGAAAGCATATGGACGACGAATCTACGTTTGTCTATAGCGCAGCACATGTAACGAGTAGGTAATGGACGTATTGTTGCACTTTAGTATCGAGTGCTGTACTTTGATTGTTATGCTGCATTCAGTTTTAGGCCACATGTGCAATAGCAGGGTCATTTCCCATGCGTGCATATAAGCCAACGGTGGCTCTGAAGTGATGGTTGCATACTGCTCAAACGGAAGTGAGAAAAAAGAAACGAAGTCAACGCGCTGCGTTATGTAACGAATTGATGTATTTTGTATGAACAAAAAAAAATCATTGTGATAGCGAGACTTATTTTTGTACAATCGATTCAAACTGTGAACGTATAGCTGGCAGCCTCTACAGAATGCATGCCTTGGATTTATAGTCTTAGTGAGATAGCCAGCTGCAAATTACGGGAAGACGCCAAGCGCAGGGCCGCTGTGTAGTGTTGATAAGTATACCGCAAACTTTTTTTCTTTTTGTTGAATTACCAGTTTGACATCTGTACAGCTTCTTGTAAACGTATCCAGCTAGTTAGGATGTTAAATGCAGTGATCAATCCAACTTCGGCGACGAAGACGTACGAAGGCTGTTTGTATGTACTTAATTTTACGCTGAATCCATAAAGTACATGTGATGTTCTTTATATACTGTCTCTCTTCGTCCCTGTTTGACTGACCGTGCATGTGCACGAGAACTTATGAAAGACGCGAATGAAGTGGTCCGTTACTTTTACAGCTGAGCTCAGTATGCCGACGCTAAACGGTTGTCCATAGGCAGGTTGTCCATGTCGCAAATATATATGAGCC
This sequence comes from Rhipicephalus appendiculatus, assembly GCA_030522465.1. Lineage (NCBI taxonomy): Eukaryota > Metazoa > Arthropoda > Arachnida > Ixodida > Ixodidae > Rhipicephalus > Rhipicephalus appendiculatus. Next base: position 159,838 of record JALIZH010007443.1, read on the forward strand.
ACCGAAATTAAGACAAGTCTCGCAACCCACCACTGTTCCACTAAAAACGAATAAGTGTCCGCCGGCAAAAGAACGTAAGTGCCATAGTAATTCGGCAAACCCCACCACTGACCACTGATCCACTATAGTGTCGCGAGACGGAGAATGTGCAAAAAGACGCAAGCTGCTCAAATGGCTCCTCAAGATCTAGCGCGAAACGTCAAGCGCACGCAGCAAGCCAGAAAAGACGACGCATACCACGGCAAAAAGATGCATGCTACTCAAAGGGAAAACGTTAAAGAAGCATACGCTGCATGCAAAAGGCACTTTCTGTACATTTCATCAAAAATTGTGTGCCACCTTTGTGCCATATGTGCTACACAGCTCACTGTGTGAACATCACGCCGTCGGTGTCGGCGTGATGTTCCGTGTAAAGTGAATGCTTCCACATTACTAGCGAACACTCACAAGGACTCCAGAGAAAGCGGCAGGACAAGTGGTTGTCCTGTCTCTTTTTCTGGTGTCCTTGTGCGTGTTCGTTAGTAATGTGGAAGCATTCACTTTATACAGAACATCACGGCGACACCGACGGCAGAAATGTGCCTGTGGTGTGCTCATATAATTGCTACTACAAGAAAAGAGGTTTTGGCACATAAAACCCAATTATCATAGTCTTCAACGGGGAGTTCTCAGCAGCAAGCTTTGAAACCACATTGCTGTTGAGATGTGAGCTTCTGACTTTTCCGGCGCCCGTTGGTTCACTGCAGGGGCTCCAGCACAGCATTATCTGGCCCATTGGCGCGAGAGTACAGATTCCAATAAGTAGTAGTGGTTTTATTAAGGAAATGACGCTTATTTCTGCAGCCCAATAGGGAGCACGGCGCAGCGTCAGGGGAAGGGGAAGTGGGAAATAAAGAAGATAGTAGAAAAAGAAAAAGAGAAACGGACAGGGTCTCGTCCATTCATGGGGGAGGCCGATGGCAGTAGCGTAGCCAGAAATTTTTTTCGGGGGGGGGGGGGGGGGGGGGGGGGGGTTCAACCATACTTTATGTATGTTCGTGCGTGCGTTTGTATGTGTGCGTAAATATATACGCAAGCAAAACTGAAAAATTTCGGGGGGGGGGGGGGTTTGAACCCCCCCCCCCTTGGCTACGCCACTGGCCGATGGTGAAGTGATACCAGCAAGTACTGGGCGCTCAACGGAAGGTGGCGATCCCAGTCACCTCCACAAACTCCAAGAGGCTTTGGAGAGCCCGGAGTTTGGAATTCCAATAAGGCATTTCTGTAGCCTAGTCTGGTCCTTTCTCTCTCTGCCTGTCCCAGAAGGTTGATACATCAGATAAGAGGGCACGGAGCAAGAGTGCTAAATTAGCGCTCGTACCCAGAAACTCTGGGAATTGCCTCTTATGTCATTCGTGGAACTTCAACTCACGGAGAAGCATGTAGTAACACATAAATTTCGAAACATGAACTGAAATTTAGAAACGTTCGGTTTGTTTCGTGTAGATGTTTTTTTTTTTTTTCTAGTTTTATACGCATTCACGTGGCACCTTTAGTCACAGCTTCCCTGCTGAAACGCTGCAGTGAATTAGGGCTATGTGGCGTAAAGTGTTCTTAGAACAGGCATATATGTGTCAGTTATAGGAGTGGCAAGGGTGCACACGACCCTCCCTTTCCTCTCGGGAGGAGAGGGGAAGGGACAGTCGCTCTTGCCAGGCTGCACACATCAGTAGCCCTATTAGGGGCTGTGTTAACGCGGTAACGTTAAAAAGCTCGTTCTGCAGAAATTCCGGCGTCGGCGTCCGTGTCAGCGTCGTTGGCTGTGAGCGAAAAATCGGGAAAGATTCAAATAAAATAAAAACATTTCCTCCTTCTTCGATTCCAGTAAGAATTGAACCGAGATCTTCTGCGTGGCAAGAGCATAGGCGTGGGCGCGCGGGGGGTGGGGGGCAGAGGGGGGCGGCCTAGAAAAGTGGCGAGGCTGCACTAGAAAAGTGGCGAGGCTAAGCACCTCGCTTGAAACTGCTTCGGAAAAGAACGCTATATGAATGACGTAGTGGGAGGAGTCCCCTTAACGCATGTATTATTGCGTGACAGAAGCGTATAATGGCGCCAAGCGTCAAAACATGTGAATTGCGCAACAAGCGAGTGCTTTAAACGTCCACCAATTACAAAGCGCTCAGACATATTTAATCATCATCAGCAGCAAAAGCATCAACAAAGTGAGCAGATGCGTAGCTTCGAGTGTTGCGTTACGGATGCGTAGTGGGCCCTTCGCTAAAGGATGAATTATGGCGCAGTGGGCACCCAGCAACTCTGCAGTAGGCATTTTAGGATAGTTTGAAATGGTCAATGTCGCCGACGAACTCGGTAGATGTTCCTCGAACGGTGAATCCCTGGCAGCCTAGCCCCGGGCACAACCGTTGGGCAAATAAAGTTTATTCAACAAAAGTCAACTCAACTTGCACACGCGTTCGTTTCATTGCGGTACGGTTGAGGCATCCACTGAGAACCGAAGCAAAGCTAGAAATTGAGAAGGCGCTGCGCACGGGGCCCGATTACGCTATCGCATTCTACTCTTGAAGGCGAAGGTCAACCGTCCTCCAAGATTTTCTTGCTCTATAGTCAGATACGGCAGGAGACGCCTCTACCAGTTCACTGAAGCGCGGCAACACGACTTTAAAAGTCTGCGGCAGTTCCTCCGCGAAGGTGGATGCATACAAGCCAGCACCAATGGGCGAGCTCTACAGGCTGACGTGATGGGCGGGACAGTTTATTTAGTCGCGAGGGCGATCAGCTGCCGCGACTCGGTAATATGGGCTAATACTTGCTAGTTTTGGCTAACTGTTGGCTAGCACTCGATAACGTCGGCTAAAGCTGGCAAGTTTTTGCTAATGTTGGCTAGCATGCTAATTTTGGACAGTGGCGGCCAGCGCAGGCCAATATTGGCTAATCCTTGCTAGGGTTGGCTAGAACTGGATGACGTGGGCTCAGCGCGGGCTGATGTTGACAACTACTGCCTGATGCTGGTTCGGTGTAGGCTAATGCCAGCAAGTTTTAGCTAATGTTAGCTCGCTGTCAGCTAGTGTAGGTATAGCATGCTAATTTTGGACAGTGGTGGCCAGCACAGGCTAATGTTAACTACTACTTGCTAGTGTTGGCTAGCACTGGATAACGTTGGCATAGTGTTGGATTATGTTGACAAGCAGCACCTGATGTTGGTGGAGGTGGTGAAAAGCATTTATTTGGACTATGTACAAGTGAGAGATCGGGGGTTCAGTGCTGGCTAATGCTGGCAAGTTTTATTGCAATAGCAATTATATGGACACTCTCGGCTGATTTTTCCGTCGCTGTCGCCGTCATGTCCCGGATATGTATATGTATATATAAAAAAGGCATAAAGAAAAATAAAGCAGTAGAAAGAAATTCCAATACACCTGACCTGGGGATTCCAACCAGCGACCCCTCACTGCACAGCTCGCTGCGCTAGACAACACAGCCACATGCCATGCTTGTGCTGGCGTTATAACAGCGAGCTATTTATATGCACCATTTACCGTTCGCGGTAGGCAGATCTCAGAGGAGCTTGACTGTGTTTTCTATCATGCAACGCCCTTACATTTTCTTTTTATTTTAAAGACTGCCCTTGAGAGGCACATGAAAGAGTGGCCCCCTTGTGTACCCACTCATGATGTAGAAGGAAAAAAAAGAACACTGGGCACACTTTGCGTCAGACGCCACCACATGGCAGGAGATGCAGAGTGGTAATTCCATGTGCCGCAGTTTAAAAGAAAAAGAAATATCAACCAGTGTCGGCTTCTGCATTGTGGACACTTGCAGCGCATTGTTCAAACACAAAGACGTAACAACTGTGATAGTTGTTGGTTCACGCTTGTCCTGTGTATACCTATGCGCTCTTTTTGAGTGTCCTTCTTTGTGCTGCAGCGGCGCGCTGCAAGTATCGAGCTGCTTGTCATTCTTCGTGTGACATTCTGAAATCTTGCTATTGCATTCATTGCTTCGCCCTAGTGGCAAAACTGTGACTTTTTTTTTATAATGTTAGCTCACTGTCAGCTGATGTTGGCTATAGCATGCTAATTTTGGAAAGTGGTGGCCAGCTCTGGCTAACGTTGACTAATACTTGGCAGCAATGGCTAACTGTTGGCTAGCACTAGATAATGTTGGCTAATGCTGGCAAGTTTTTGCTAGTGTTGGCTATAGGCTATAGCATGCTAATTTGGACAGTGGCGGCCAGTGCAGGCTAATGTTGGCTAACACTAGCTAGGGTTCGATAGCACTAGATGATGTTGGGTCAGTATAGGCTAATGTTGACAACTACTGACTGATGCTGGTTGAGTGTTGGCTAGTGCTGGCAAGTTTTACAGCGAAAGCTGTTACGAGATCACAAAAAGGGCTGATTCTGGCACTGTAGCTGTCCGCCGCCGCCGCTGCCACCACGGGTGTCCTTAACTACCATCGTGCGAAATAAGAAAAAAACTAAATAAATACAAAATACCGAGGACAAAATGGGAATCAAACCCGGGCCCTCTGCAAGGCAGCCCAGTACTCTACCACAGAGCTACCTACACCAGTGCTTGAAACTCCATTGCAAACTGACCTTATGCAGGCTTCATGTCGGGTAAGGAATCACGTTAACATGTGTAATGAAGCGTTTTAGAACAGTAAAGTAGCAACCAGGCGTCACACAATGCGAATTGCGTAACAAGTGGGTCGTTGAATGCTCCAACCCATTACAAAAGCCTCAGGCATAAATCTTCATCGTCGTCAGCCACAGCATCAACAAAGTGCACATAATGCCTTACAAGTGTGTAGCGGTACCACGCCTTTCCGAAGATTGACAAATAATGGCACAGTGGACGCTTTCCCCACTACACAAAAATTATAATTTATGGTATAGTGGGTGCCATGCAAGTGTGCTTGTAGTAGTTGCCCCATGAGTGTTTAAAAAAGGCTCTTGAAAGGCTGCTCTTCCAGCTTTTGCTGTGACTGTGCTGCGTGTTCCGTGCAGGCCTGGTGGTTTTTTGCTAATGTCAGCTAGTGTAGACTATGGCATGCTAGTCTTGGACAGTGATGGCCAGTGCAGGCCAATGTTAGCTAATACTTGCTACGTTGTCTAACACTGGATAACGTCGGATGTTGGCATATGCTGACAAGTTTTTTTCTAGTGTTGGCTATAGCATGCTAATTTTGGACAATGTTGGCCAACACTTGCTAGCGAGCATTGGCTACAGGCCCGTAGCCAGGGGGGGGCCTGTGGGCCCAGCCCCCCCCTCAAAAAAAAATTTCGGAGGGGGGGTGTTTTACCGATAAAAAATAATGAAAATAGGGGTTTTTCAAGGCCTTCAACAAGTGCCCCCCCCCCCCCCCCCCAAAAAAAAAATTCCTGGCTACAGGCCTGGTTGGCTAGCATTGGATAACACTGGCTCAGTATTGGCTACAGCATGCTAATTTTGGACAGTGGTGGCCAACGGAGGCTAATGTTGGCTAACACTTGCTAGTGCTGGCTGGCACTGGATAACTTGGGGAACTGTCAGGTCGTGATGGCTAGCACTGGCTGATGTTAGCCATCTGCTCTTATAACAATGTAAAAATCACAGTACTCCTTTTAGGCAATGACAGTGTGTATAGGTGGCTAGTTGGTCTTGCATGTTCATAGAAAACTTCCCAGCACAAATAGAAATACAATGAAGGAAGAAGGGTATGTTTTTGTGCGTGTTGGGTGTACACTTCTTTGTCCAATGTCTTTCTATTTGAGCTCAAAGTTTTCTATGCTAAGAAAAGCACTGGCCAAAACCTCAAGGGACACTTATAAAGTTACTGTGACGCTTTCGACTAATTGCATTGTTCCAAGTTGTTAGTGCGATGTCACAGGCTTTAATGCCTTTTTAGTACTTTCACCATATTGCCTCTACAAGATTTTATGAAATTAACCATGTTCTTTCTCTGGTCCCCACAGACTACAATGTAATCCATTTTTACCATTAACGAATTATGCAGGCCCCAGCAGACACCGTCCAAATCTATAACGTCACGCAAATGATGTGTGGAAACCTCGTGGCAGCATCGCCACTTGTATTTTGTCTTTGCTAGTTTTCTGGCTTACCAAGCACCATCGTCAACTGGCATGTGTGGTGCTTTTGGTATTGTAGAAGCGCAATTTACTGAAACACTAAGAAAAATTGTTTTTCTCTTTACTTTATTTGGCCCTGTGCCCGTTGTCGTGGTTGGCAAGCAGACTTTCTTTACTTGAAGCAGGCGCTTTCGTGCAACCAAGTTGCAAGGTGGTTCAACGACGAGCGCAAGTTCTTTGAGAAGCATGCGCAGCTGCAGTCGTTAATGGCTAACCTCACCAGAAGCAGTGGCAATGCACCATGCGTCAAAGGTATGTGGCTAAGTAAAACGTTCTGTTGGGCAAGTTGGTTCATGACTTTTGAAGAAAAAACTGAAGCGCAAAAGGTTAGAGATAGTTCAGAGGTGCAGCAGCACCGAGGCGTTGCCTGGGTAAAGCATGCTCAGGACTAGCAGCGAAGTCAAAGGGGGAAAATCGTGGCGGAAGCCAATTTATGATGATTGTCAAATCTTACGCTTACACCATTGGTGAAGTTAAAGAGCTGTTAATTACCTTCTCTCACATCGCTATGCATTGCGCACATGACGGTAAGCTTGGGACAGTGGACACTGAAGTTGGATACATACTTTAACGCCTTCCGGTTTTACATGTACTAGTATGTGATAATGATGTCAAAGTTTATGTGTATAGCATTGGCGCCACTAAGCACACATTAACTTCCACTGCATCGCTATTTTTTGCACCCATGATGGCAAGCATGGGATGATGCACACTAAAGTAGGATACATATTTAAATGCTTTCAGGTTTTCAAGACTCCAGGCGAAGATACAGGGCACCTCCTGTTCTTGCCATAGGCTTTAAATCCGTGTTACAAAGGTGTGCTTGATGTCTAGTTTGCTTTATAAGAAAATGTGGACGCCAACACAATGATATGAGCTAGTGCGACTATGTTAACTATGATGCTGGCGTCGGGTCCTACAACGCCACATACCGGATGTACAACACCGCATCCTGCCTACAATGCTTCATGAGGGTGATAAGGTACCACATCCGGTCTTGTTGCCGTTAGTACGCAGTCAGCCAGTTCAAATGGTTGAGAGGTAGCTCAGGTCACGCTATGCACATTTAGCAACTAAAGGACCATTGCATAACAAGACTGAAGCCAAGGTGGCCAGCCAAACACACAGATCATCATGTTAATCAAAGCACATGCTCCTGCTCTGCAGGCACAGCCACACTGAGCCAAGTGCTTACTGATAAACAAAGCAGAAGCCAAACACTATTGGCTGTAGTTTTCATGAGATGCAACATCCACCCTTCCACCTGTTCAGCTGCAATTGCAGGGCACAATGCTTCGATTACTGGCACATTTTCTATGGACTTTTATCCGCCTGCTTTCTGCTCCTAAGAAAGATAGCACCACAGATTTATGTTCTGTCCCCACCACCCAAGACACAAATAGTAGCTTTCCCTCACGAACACAACCAAAGCAAATAAGTAAGCAGCACTCTCTATACATTAGTTCATGCAATGCTGGGTTGTGTCCAAATGACCATGGAAACAAAGCAAGATCACAAGCCACTTACCGGCCTCATAGAAATATAGAGGTGGTATCCGTTAGTACTGAGATTCGTGTATGATACTGACCCCTCTCCAAAATGCATCGTGTCAGTGGAGCGCAGTCCTTCACTAGTACTTTCACATGTTCAGTTGCTTCAGAGATACCGGGTATCTGCACACATCCTTATAAGGTGCAATGACAAAACGCCAGTTACTATTCATAGAACCTGCCTCTTCATGCTATCTTTCTTGTCCTGATAAGCAGAATCGCCACCTTCATTGCACAACACTTCCCGACAACACACAGCGCATGTATGCACACGTGCTTGCACATACACACTGAAGAAAGTAGACAACACAGCTTGGTGTCTGGACTACTTACACAATTCATTTCATCAACTATACAAGTTCTGTGACGCGACACTTGAGTCCTTGCCTTTCAAGTGCTCTCCGACGTCTTTGACGTCTCACCACTGGCTCCACTCATCTTCGCAATCAGCTTCGCCGCCTCCTCCTGGTCTTTTTTCCGCCGCTCCTTTCCGAGAAGGATGGCCGTCTTGAAGAGGTTGCAGTACAGCTGGATTGCCGACGGCGTGTCGTCGTTTCCCGGGATCGGGTAGGTGATGAGGCGTGGGTCGCAGTTGGTGTCGACGATGGCGACCGTCGGGATGAGCATGTTGTTGCACTCCTTGACGGCCGGGTGCTCCTCAAACACGGAGTCGAGCGTGGACAGCAGGATCACCGTGTCGGGAAGCCGCGTGACCGTGCCGAACTGGGCCGTCGAATTGGTGAACAGGCCGGCCCTCCACCATCGGGCGTGGGCAAACTCCTGGCACGCCTTGGCCGTTTCCTCCACCATGTGGGCGGTCTGCAAGTTCAAAACGCATTTAGAACACGGACCTGACAGAGACTAAATGAACAACAATGTGCTACTGCGCACATTTAATACATGATTTCATGTTTAAGTGCTCAAAAGACAGTTCTGCAAATGAAATGACTTTAGTTGGGTGCAATTTACACCGTATGTGCACATTTACCTACTATTACATAGCCAACATATTGGCAGTCATGCAAGGAGCTTCAATGCTGTCTGTAATGGTATGTATGGCATCCTGGGTCATCATGCTAAGAAACGCATAATTAACATTATCAGTCACTATAGTATACACTGGCATGGACAGCAGGTCAAACACAGTATAACATTTATTTAAAGAAAAAAAAGCTGAGCTACTCACAGATACCTTTTTACACATCAAAGAACTTGTCAGAAGAATTTGCCAGCGAAAAACACAATTTAAAGCAGTCAGGCAAATTTCCTGTCGATGTAAATCTTAAAAGTTAAATGAAACTTTTATCGCAAACAGATGTAAAAATCGCATAAATGTGTCGGCATGAAACGCTCGAGCAAAGATCCTGCCTTTAAAATCATTTTGTAGTCAAGAAGAGAAATAAGAAATGTGTTTCGTATCTGTCGCTCTGCGTGACATCCGCGTTAATTGTTTGACCGGTGGCACCTTAGTAGTGGAAGACGTTAGTGCCTTATAATAAATTGTTGTACCGCATTTGATGGAGGCCCTGGGTATAGATATCAATACACGTGCATCTGGGTATGCTGCCTAGTTGCAGCACGATTTTCAGTGGCACTGATTCACCTGTACAAATAATTTAGCTTTTTTCTCTTTGTCATTTATATTTTGTTCAATACTGCATGTAGCCAGCTGTCTACCTGTCACTTGAGCTTCAGCCTGGTTTATTAATGATTGATACAAATCCATTTCTCTGTAGGTGAAAATACTGTTACTTCACACTGCTGGAGGCTATCCTTGAGACAGTACCTGTGAGTTAGCGGCAGTAACATGAACATGAGAGTCACATGGTTACACAGCTGAATGTCGTTTAACAGACATGGGTATAACAATGTAATTACAGCATTAAAATTTTTTTATTCTATATCAGTGTGGATATTTACATGAGTGCCGGCTACAACAAAGGCATTTCTCTTCTGAACACAATTCAATTATAAAGAAACTATGCTACATGTTCAATTTTGTGGCTGCTTAGCAATGCAGTGTTTGGGAGACCTAGACAGGGGCTCACATGACAGTGTATACCTACAGACAGGTCAACGGTATGCGTAACTAACCTGCTGGTGCCTGGTGACAAATAAGATGATGCCGTCCCGGTAGGCAATGTGCGCGACAAAGTTGAGTGCACGGAAGAGGTGATCGAAGGTCTTTTCAAGGTCGATCACAAGGTATCCCAGCCTAGAGCCAAAGAGGTAAGGCTTCATGAGCTCATTCAGGGTTCCCTCCTTGTGGCCCAAGTGGACTCGCGCGTCAAAGAGCTCGCGCATCGACAGGATCTTGCCGATGCCGAAATAGTCGGCGTGCTGTAGGGGATCCAGCAATGTGCTGCCAGTGGTTGCAGGCTCTGCGAAGAGATCGAAACGAGAAAACAGTTGTCGTTAAGTTACTCACTTATTCACATTTCTTTGGGTCTTGCTACCGATGTCGGTAGAAACATTACAATGTCTTCAATTCTACCGACAACACCATAGTGTGTTACAGCAAGTATGGTTAAAGCGAGTGCTTTACAGAGAGTCATCTCCAAAAGCACAGGGGAATCTGTGAATTTGCCAGCGAAACAGCAAACAATTAACAGAAGTTCAGCTGGTGATGAAAATCCATCGAACAAGGGTGTCGTTAAGTGCCGTTAAAGGCCAACGCCTTGAAAAGCTGACCTGATGTCCTAAGGGTGCTGACAGGGAAAAGTTTCATTGTCAAAGTACTCGCGTCAGCTACATTCCATGTTCTACAACTTTTCACGGACTCTTAGCAGTTACTTCGACATATAGAAACACCAGAGAAAAGCATTGTGCATGCGTGTAATAGAATGCCCAAGTGGCTTAAGGTGTGCAGTAGACTCTCGATAAACGGGAATCGCTTAAATGGAACAGCTGCCTCAATGTGTTTCGTTTTTCACTTGACTGTTGCACCTCTGTACACCTTTCTCAGTACCAACATCGTTGCCACTTTAATAATAATAATTTAAGTGCCAAAATCACGAAATGATCACGTGGCACGCTGTAGTGGAGGGCTCCGACAATCTTGACCACCTAAGATTCTTTAACGTGTACCTAAATCCAAGTACACGGGCCTTTAGCAATCCGCCCCCATCGAGATGCGGCCGCCGCGGCCGGGATTCGAGCCCGCGACCTTCGAGACCGCAGCCCCGTACCGTAACCAAGGTGCTGTCGAGGCGGCTCTCACTGAGACAGTAGCACAGCACTTCATGGATCGCACAAAAGTTTTTGGTTTCGTAGATCCGTAAGTAGTACGAGAAAACCACAGAACCGGACGCACACGCTAAATCGCTTACCTTCTGCCTTCGGTTGAGGACTTGGCTGTTGGCTGAGAGGTCCGCGGGTGCTGATATTCCTCGCGGACACGACATTTCTGTGCAAAGATGCACCCAAACCTGGGAAGAACAGCGTTGATGAGGCGAAAGCATGCCCTACAAACGAGTACCAACATGCGCAAAAACTTCAAAAGCAACTCTAGTCAGTTTCCGCGCTTTAATGAGTCTTCTAAAGATCAGGGCGCATATTCTGATGCCAATTTTAATGTGATCAAAGCTACGTTCGCTTTAAATACACAGTATTCACCGCAAATATACCCACCGAAGCGGCGCACGATGGCTCGCATGGCGGGTGCCATTTTGTTTGAAACGAGTTGTAGCCAGAGCAGGGACAACGCAATCCCCCACAAGCCAAGGTACGGCCGCCATGTTTCTGAGATATGATAAGCGCATTTTTGACAATAACAGTTCGATAAATCGTGCGAGCACGTTGTGTACCTTCAAGCCACCTCGTTTACAGGTGAACATTATATATAGCTGTTTACGCACGCACTTCAAACTAGCGTCTTCGCAAAGTCATGTTCTGGCTTCTTACTACCTGACTGCAAATAGCAGGAACAATTTAATAATTTTCCGGATAAATCGGGAACTTCGAAAACGCATCGATCCAGTTCATATCCATAGGGCAGAGATCACCTGCACAAAATGTTCGCGATAAACAAGCAATGCAGTCGTAGTAACGAACGTTGTGGTAGCGGTACGCTCAGCGCTGCGGGTAAAAGCGGAAACGAAAGTTCGTGTCCAAACTCATTTATCTCCAGGGCAACAAGTCAACGCGAAAGAGCGCGGGAGATGGGAGAGAGCAAAGTCGCGTCTCAGGGGAGGATTCGGGAGAGGGTGTCGCGCGCTGCGATGGTAAAGAGCGCGCGAATGGGTGGAGTCACGAAGGCGGGATGAGGAAGATAGGACGATCGAGATGTTCAATCTTGACCTTGGACTAGTGCCTTCGACGAAGCGACCCGAGCGAAGGAAAACGCGTTCGGATATTCACGCTTTCCGCCTCCGGCACCGCGCGATCATACGACCGCCTTCTCATCCTCCAGCCGAGCTCATCCCTCAATCACGAACGACTATTCGCTGCGCGCGCCTCCTTTATGGCATGGATCGACTCCGTCCTCGCGTCCCTGCTTCACAACGTGTTCCTCCCTCTAATCGTGCTCAGCGTTTGCCTCAGGTACGCTCTCCAGCGAGACTACACCGCGCGACGGCTCAAGTTCCAAGCGTGGCTCTCCAACTACATGTCGTACCGGGAAACGGGTGCCATGCTGGAGGCTAAGGAGATCCTATTCGGCAAGCTCGAGTCGATCGTCTCGCGAGACTGGTACCTGCGCAACCTGGGGCTCATACGGATACTCGAGATCGGCGCGGGCTCCGGTTCGAATCTCGCCTTCTACCCGCGCAACTGTCACCTCGTTGCCGTGGACAGCAACCCGTTCACGGCGTCTTATCTGCGTCGGAAGTTGGCGCGCGTTCCCGTGCTCCTCGAGATGTTTCTGGTGCAGAACGGAGGCTCGCTCAACAACGTCAAGAGTTGCTACGTGGACGCTGTTGTCACGACGCACGTGCTTTGCGGCGTCAAGGACTTGGACGCCGTGCTCAAGGAGATCGCCCGCGTGTTGGCGCCGGTGAGTTGCGGGAAAGCACTGTTTGCGCAAATGCAGCGCGAGGAATTGTGGGATACGTGCCTGTTTACTGATTTGGTGACCCCGACATGTGTGCGATAATGAGATGGCATTGCTGAAAGAATGTGCCTTATTTCCGCAGCCTGACGAAGGGGCAGGACGTTGAGAATGCACCCCTCCCTTTCTGTTTTGGTATCAGTTTGTTATTGTTGGTAGAGCAGCTGATATGCTAACCAAATATGTTTTGCCGTCTTTCGTCGCCGTAACAGATATTGAAGATATTGGTATGATTGTACGAGGACAAGAAAGCAGAGGCACACAGAACTATCAGTTTGGTTCATGCGCCAATTGCACTGTGAAGCTCACCGAAGTCGAGAAATATAACATATATTGAACGTCGTTTAGGTTATTTGCCTTTTAAAAAGGAGTTATTTTGCATGTATTTTATACATCCTCTTTGATAGTCTTAGGCATGCACTGCTGCTGCTAATGCATTGATCATGACAGTCAGCCGGCTAATACCGCTTGGTTTCAGGTTTGGGATGCAGCAGCAAGAACTGCGTCGAAATGTCCTGTCGTGTTGGCATATGTCAGCACAAGCTAAAGCGTAGCTTGTCGAAATCTTAGCTTGTTACACCGTATTAGGGTGGGTCGATTGTTCCTTCTTGAATAAGAGCTACTCTTATTAAAATTACTCAACCGGCTTCTTATCTCCATGGTTCTTAGGAGCATGACCACTTGCCTTATTTTAATTAGTTTGCTGATCATCGAAATTGGACCTGGAAAATAGTTGCCAAACAGTGCTCTTGAGAAGGTCCCAAAATGAACACAATCTATGCGTGTTGGTTGATGATCATTCTGTTATGGCATTCAAACCATAAGGGAAATAAAAAGTAAAGCAAATACATAGGGGCTTCCGCGATGCCAGATGCATTAGAACAGCTGTTGCGGAAATGGTGCGTCAGTTCATACGCTCTTCTTGTTTGTGGAGAAATAAGCAATCATTGATAAAGATGTCATTCACCCTCTCCAACATATCCTTGGCATCACAGTGCGATAAGTGGCTTGAGAAAGGATAGGTGAAGAGGAGGATTGTTTTCTCCCGTAAGTCAACAAGGCTCCAGTTCAAGGAGACTTCTTGAGGGCACCAATATCAAGACATCAATCATTTTTTCTTCCTTCATGAACTTTACTACGCAGCTGTGACTTGTACGACACTGCTGTAGAAGCAACATGGGTATGCAGTCAAAGAAACGCGTAAGGGGGAAACAGGATATGCGGATAAAGCTAAATCCTTGTGAAACTTGACCACAGCCTCGAATTCAGTTTGACTTACTTGGGGCCAGGACAGTGGCACAGTAATTTAAAAGTTCTGTACATGAAGGCATAAATATATATTTTGCTTGGAACCTGTCTCCGATAAACCATAGTGAGCATTATACAAATAGTGATTTTTTTTATACCAAATTGAATATGGATTTAATAGTGCGAACAGTGCATCAAATCGAATGTGAAATAATTTTTTAATGGTTATTGGATATTCATTCGCATTTGCGAGTGATCGAAAATTATGTTTGCATCGTAGTACAGTCGAACCCCTTTATAAGAGGCACTGATATAAGAGACAAATGGGTATAAGAGACACCAGTGTGCCTACAGTAAAATACGGGTTGATAAGAAAATGCATACGTGGTACCCTGCTTATAACAGACACCTCATATAAAAGGCAATAATTGCTGCCCGGAGCATGCCTCTTATAAAGGGGTTCAACTGTAATCATAATTAGAGTATTAAGAGTACATGTTAAGCATCGTAAACAAATATGCAGATTCAGTGTGTGCACAGATAATGAGTGCGAATGATCGTTTGGTTGGTAAAGTACGGCTCCTAAGTGACCTAGCCTGTTGCACTTTGTAAGCTCTCGCATTTTTGTGCCTACCTTTAAGGGTGTGCAAATATTGCAAAAATTTTGAATATTGAATGGAGTTGTATCCTATTTGACTTGTTCTCTGAATTGAATAGCCGTTATTCGTGAACAAGAATATTTTGATATGGTTTATAAACATTTCAAAATGAGAACTGCACTCACATAAACACAAAGTTGGTGCTAAAGTATGATACTTTCATGTGTGTGATAACATTATAGGCATAAAACTTCATAGCTTACATAATGCAGCATGGCACTTATATATATGCAGTAAAGAGTACTACATTTATTTGTTTTGGCGTTACAGACGACTAATATAAAAAGAACAGCACTCGGGGAGTGGGACATTACCAGCTATTTAGGCTATCTTAGCATTGTTTTGTGGATGCCACTGATCTGCTTATTTGTTATTGACGCCTCATTTGTGGTTTTTAACTCCTATATTATGAATACCAAAATGCAGTTGCAAGAGCGGCTATTGGACATTCGAGAACATACAAAGTGTATATGATATTCGTTTCTCTTCTGCCACTTTATGGGATTTTCTTTGATTCTGCCTAATAAAAGTCCCCAGTTGATCATAGTACATGTGCAAAATGAAATTTATCATGCTTTCACACCAACCTTGTGTTTGTTTGCTCGCAGTCGATGTTTGAAATATTGGTAAACTATTTGAAAAATATTCTCATTATGATTACAGACTTTAAGGTTTGAAAACTGATTTGAGTAGGACACTATTTAATTCGATAGTCAAATTTAAAAAAAAATCATTGCATTCCCGTTTACCTCTGTGGCTAACTGTGCGGATAGTCCATATTTTTAATGAAAATTGGAATGCTGAAGTGAATGAGAGGAACCGATCAAGGGATGTGGCTTATAAAAAAAGCTTCTGATTTCTGGCCTTCGATTAAATCCTACAAGTTACTTCCCCGATGCTTTCCTTATATTCATTATCTGTTGGCTTCATACGGCTGTCATTTTGGTGGCTGCAGTTATTTGCTTCGACTCTACTGCATTCCTCCTTGAATATGCTTCACATGGCGAACGCCCACCACGGTAGCTTAGCTGCTGAGGTGTCACACTGCTGGGCTCCAAGACGTGGGCTCCTAGATGCCTCATAGTGAAAATCTGGCTTAGGCATGAAAAATCCCAGAATCTAATTAAATTTAAGCACATGTTGATTTCCCGTGGCCTTTGGTTGCTCTCTCCTGCATTTTCCTCATCCCCAATTTTATTTACTAGTGCGAAGAATGTTCCGATGACCTCACATAGGCATCCTGATGAAACCAACAGACAATGAAGGGAAGGAAAGTATAGGGGCATCATCTGTAGTCTTTAACTGTAATGTGGTAATTATGATAAAAATGTAAGGAAATTGAAGTGGATGAAAAGACAATTTGCTGCTGGTAGGAACCGAACCTACAACCTTCTGGTAATGCATCCGATGCTCTACTAAATGAGCTCAATTGGTAGACACCTTATCCGAAGCAACAGACACGTTATCCGAAGGTTGTAGGTTCAGTTCCTACCGATGGCAAGTTGTCTTTGCATCCTTTTTAATTTCTTTACGTTTTTATCACAATTACTAGAGTGCAATTAAAGAATACAATTCATGCTCCTATACTTTCCTTCGCTTTATTGTCTGTTGGTTTCGTTAGCTTAATGAAAACCAACAGATAATAAAGCCAAGGAAGGTATCAGGGACATTAATTAAACTGTTAATTAACAGTTCAGTTAACGTCCCCTATGCCTTTCCTGGCTTCATTATCAGTTTGTTTCTAATAAGGTTGCATCAAACAATAGAAACGAGCCCTTAAAAGCCCTTCTTTGGTTTCATTAGCTGTACATTACAAAGAAAAAAAATGAGCTCTTGATCAATGCCCCTTCCTTTGGTCTCACATAAGCACGGCCCTCTCACTGCAGGGCGGCAAATTCTTCTACGTGGAACATATGCGGCACGATCCGGGCGACTGGCGTCGCTACGTGCAGATGCTCGTCGACCCGCTCTGGCGGAGGCTCTTCAACGGCTGCAGCCTGACGCAGGAGTTGCACGACGGCATCCAGAAGTCGGCACACTTTGCTTCGGTGTCGCAATGCAAGGTCTACTCGGCGCGGAGCAAGTTTGTCGGCATTTTCCTCAACCCCGTTCTAGTGGGTATCGCAACCAAGAGGGAGTTTGTGCGGAGGAGGCCGATGAAGTTGAGCAATGCATTTCTGACTACACGGGCAATGTAGAGGAGTGGATGGCATTTGATGCAGTCTGTACCTAAAGGTGTATCGACATGATATTTCTGACATCTTGTTTTTGTGCGTTACATGAAAATAGTGAACCTCAAAACCGAAGGAAAACGACTGACAAGCCTCAGAGTGCCAACAAGACCATTTTATTTTTACATGTTGAAATACATTTATATGATGCACTGACTGCAGTGACTAAAAGTCATACAAGGCTTGACAATGTTTGCATACAACGTTTATTTATTATTATTTTTTTTTCATTCTGACAAAGGCATACAAGTGTTCAAATAGAGTGTTCTTATTTTGCAAGTCAAACAAACGAAAAAGCATTGGTGAATAAAATACCGTTCAGAAGAGCTCCATTACATGGACTCAAAATGACAGGAACAGAAGCAGAAAACATCACTACAAAGAAAAATAGTAATAACAATGCTGGTATTAGTAGGCTTGTAGCGTTTAACAGAATACTAAGAGACATTTTAAAAAGTTTAACGGAATATGCATTTTGAAACGCTTTCACGTCTTTGTAAAAGTTTACTTAATAGCTTTCTCACTTTTGACACAGTTTCCCAGCATATATATATTAACGTGTAAGGACATCTTAACAGACCGACATGGCATCATGACACCAGGTGTCATCATTGCTATGCACTCATTGGTGGTGAAACTAAAACTTGGTTTGTAGACAGCTATTGTTGTAAAGTCTTATTGAGGGCACTTTGATGATTATTGGTAGTTTTTCTTTGGTTTCAAGGTTCTGAAATTTCCAGATAATGGAGAACAAGAAAGTTGAAAATGTCACATAAGTGCATGCTGCTTTAACAGATGTAAATTAGCCTCCGTTTCTATGATCCATGTCATGAAAACTTAGGCTACAAAGGTCTGCTATTTCGATGGATGATATTCCTGAGGTGATTTTGCCATTATTATTGTCAAAATCAGTTTTCAGAGATTGGCAATCAATTTTACTGACTGCAGTCTTCTGGAGAGCGAGTCAGCAGGTGATAGCCCTCGACAGTAGGCTTGTGTACGGGTAACCTTATCATTTACAAGCGTTCTTAGAATAGTCACTGCTGCTTCATGTTGATGCAGTCTCACATTCAGGGCATGACTAGTCAGAGGTTTTAGACGTGACAGTCTCAGTTTCCATGGCAGCATTAAGCCAGTTACACCAGAATTTGTGTCTCTGGTGGCTGTGAACTGTAAACGAGTGTCGTTTCTTTCTACAACTAAGAAAAATCTTTTTTTTTTTTCATAAAACTAATTGACCGGCCTAAAAACACCTGGATTGGTTTTGCTCAGCTGGTCACTTGTCAACCATTGAGCAGCACTGCCTTGGTGGTGTTGTTGCGCTGTTGAGTGTTGTCATTCTGCTGATTAGTTAATGTTAACTATGCTGCCGGGAGTCACGGCTATTTTCGCAGCCATGGTTCCTGTTTAACAAAACACCTGGCGGGGTAGTTGGTGATGCGTACTTTTCTTTTTGAAAGATATTCAGTGCTAAACTTTGAACACAAGCACTCTGAAAGACATGACAGGATGGGTGCTTAACAGCGTCCATCCCGTCATGTCCTTTTGAGTGCCTGTGTTTAAAGTTTAGCACTGGTTATCTTTCAAAAAGAAAAAAAAAAGTTAATGTTGCGGCTTTCACTGAGGCCAGCCTGTGAGAGATTCTGTGAACTTGTTACCGCGCTATTGTTTTAGGCCATACACAAGCTCTCATGTGTGCCTGCAATGCTTTATGTGCTTTTATTAATTAGACGCAGTCATTTGTCATCAGCTTCACCTGCTCGGTTCCTGAGTTTCGCAAGGGCTCAGGAAGTATGTCTGAAGCTTCCGAGTCATGTTAATTAATATATATATTAGACAACAGGGTACTTTACATGCCTCACTGGCATATAGTAACATTGCCTATAGTGTTGTTGGCATTGTCAGTCTTTCTTGAGTCAAAAGAGGCACTACTGACTTTCTAAACTGGCATTCTCAAAATATTGCTGTTTCCTTAGAGGTTTGTAGCTTTGAGCATCCGGCAACGAGTTCAAATTTTCGGTGACATACAATGAACTTCTCCATTGGCAAGATCCAAGATTTCATCTGAAAGTTCATCCAACACAGCACACTTCGCACCAGGAAGCACGGTGCAAACTACAGTCATATCACTGATGACAACGATGGTGTGCTGCACTGTCACTGTGATCACAACGTCATCATCAGTTGTAACAGCAAAAGCAGCCAGTGCCGTAGTTTCGTAGTGATGCCTTTCCCAGTGCTGTTCATTTTTCTGCTTTTTGCTACCCCCACATTATCAACCAGGATCAGTCAGCAGATGACAGGATGAGTGGTAGATGACAAAAATAGCGTAGAATCAGGGGAAAGGCATCGCTACGAAATTGTCGTTGGTAAGCAAGTGGAAATCGCACTTCAAGAGCGAGCAGTTTTTTTTATGCGCCCCTGTAACGATTGCTGTTGTTCTAATTCTTGCCGTCATCGCAGCCTATCACGAGAACGGTGTGATACATTTGTGTACAGAGAATAACCATTACGGAAGCCTAGGTGTTCGAGCGAGTCATCTCACTGATACTCTTGAATTTTCAATACACTCGTACCTGCTGAAACAGAGCTGCTGGCATTTGTTACTTTGATAATCACGTGATGACACAAGCATTCTAGATTGTATTAGAACAAGTGAATGCTCTGCAAAGAGGCACATTCAACATTACTAAAGTTCAGAGCAAAATCTTGTTGGCACTAATTATAACAGCACCTTGAAATGGTTCGTTGTCTGCCTACATCATCTTGGAAGTTTCGATTTGCTTTTCTCGTGGATGTCACGCGCTTCTCTGCATTTCATTTTAATCTTGTGTTGCCATAACGGCTGTGTTTGACTAAATTTCCACATAAACATTATTTGAGTGGGCTAGCAGGCCAGGTGCTTTTTTTTTTTAAAGGTTTTCATGTGTCATTTAGCTACATTTAACTGGCTCTTCTAAATCCAACCTTGCAGCGCAGCCGGAATTTTTTTATCCAGACTGAATTTTAAACTTCGTATCACATGATTCACACTTCAGCTGTGCCTAAACTTCATCGTAATTGAATTCACATCACACTGAATTTACATTCCCTACTTTAAGCTTCAATACAAGAACATTGGAAGTGTGATCACATATAGCATTTTATGCTCAAATAGGACATCCCCATATGTGATTTAGCCACAAGATCATTATCACTTTTCTGGTGAACCAACCACTTTCAGCTGGTGTGGTGATCTAAAGGTGCAATTCGTGCATCTTTAACATTTTTAACAACATGGTAGAGTAAACTTAAGGTGAGTAACATGGGTTGAACAAGAGATGTTTTCTAGGCAAGACGTTGAGACATTCCTGAGAAGGAGTATACTGATTGAAAACACAGCCTTAAACTGACATAACAAGCTTGTGCAGTCAAAATTGTTGTAGATGCAGCTGTAAGCAGTATGCTGTACAATGGCTTGTTATGCTGGTGGAACAACTGATGGTGTGCTCTATATCACTCTACAACTTCCAGTGTATATATTCAAAATTATTGAAATAATTAATCTGCTGAGGAGTTCAGACAAATTGACCTTTGTTTTTCTTATGCATGATTTCGTGCTTCCTTTTATTCGAACTTAGAATGGGAAATACGTATACAAGGTCTTCTCATGTTTACGCGTGGTGCCCAAATTTTGCGATACCCTAATGTGCGGACATGTTAACCACACCTAGCTGATTCAGAGCAGAGTCCACTCGAACATCAGCGACGATGTTTACAACAGTTCAGGCTGACTTTAAAGGGACACTAAAGTGAAAAAACAAATTGGTTTGGATTTTTAGATTGATAAAGTGTTCTCTGAGAATTGAAATGTCGTTAATTTCGCTACCATAGGTTCATTAATAGTGGAGCAAATTCAAGGTCAATGTTTCACTCTTAAATTTCATGCCGAAATCTCCGAGCGTGACATCACTGATGTCAAAGCATATTGTCGTATTTTGGCGAAATTGGCTCCACGAAATTTTCTGAAACTTGGTACGTTGAGTTTATGGCCCCCCTCAGAGGTCAATGTACTTCGTTTTTACAGATTAGGAAATTTGTAGGACATAACAGACGCTGTCAAGATCTATGACATCACGGCACTTGGTGCAGTAATTTCAAGATCACGTCGCCACCCGAATTTTTTTTTTTCTTGCACATTTTCTCGCTTACAAAGTGTGTTCTTGAAGGGAACGTGGTGACTTTGGAATTATGATAAAGTAATTTACTGCTATGAGAAAAGTCGTTTTTTTTTCTCTGTAGTGTCCCTTTGACATTCAGCTGTGGCTGCTTGATGTTGAATTTTAATGAAGGCGTTACAGTTAGTAATTTGCTGATGTATCATGCATTTTTCGCAGTCAACAAAAGTGCCTCTTCCTAGTCATATGGCCTGAAAGTTGCTTGGCAAAGAACATACCTTTACTAATTTGATCAGTGAAACATGTAAAGGTGCAGCTATGTAGTTACGCATATACAATGACCATGCTGGCGGAAGGAACTCTATTGAGGTCCTCAAAGGGCAGCTACAAATACCACTTATTTTGAACACAACTTCTAGTTAAGAACGCAGGTATTTTTTTTTTTCTTTTGGCAACACTATTCAATTTATCTAGAAGCCAGCGATAAAAGTATTTCTGGTGTTTTCTTCTCCCAAATGCATCTAGTCTTGCTGTGTGACAATGTTGGCAGTCACAAAACTGCACTGGGTCTCTTTTTTTCTAAACAAGTGCCACACTCAATAAGTCAAAGAATTCTATGGAGGTTTGATGTTACCATCAGTGGCTGAGGAGGAAAATCGAGATACTGGGGCCAACACTTTGGTGAGGAGACCTTTATTTATCGGGCCCCTTGAGTTGGCCTGGGCAACAGTTGTTCCGAATTATTTTAGACAGCAGTTTAGCAAATAAAAGTAACAGTTGAAGGACAACAGTTGAGAGCAGCTTAGGCAAGAACTGTTGCCTAAGTTGTTGCCCTTTCCATCAGAGAAAGCAACTCACAATCAAGTTGCTTGTCAAGTTGCCCATCGAGGTTGCCCATCGAGGCAACTTCTTGTTTTGTTTCAACCTTCGTCAAGGCAAGAAGTTGTCCTAATGAATGTGACTGTTGTTGAAACGTTGGCTGAACATCGTTTCATTCATCCAGTTGGTAGCTATATGTTTAATGGTTTAGAAGTTGACAGAAAATCACATTCAGCTTCGTTGACATTTGTACAAGTGTTGTTCTTTTATTGAGCTCAGCAGACCCCTGTGGTATCCTTGATTATGGGTTGCTGTACGAGCTCGACTAACCTTTGGCAGGGGTCTTTTCTGCGATCGCATGCACTGCGAATTTATTTCGGGATGCTGAACGCCTTCAGTCAGTGTTGCTAATGCATCCTAGCATTGTGACGTGTCACTGCTTGCATTTGCTATCATACATGTCACCGAAGTTTCCGCATCAATTGCAGTACGCAGGAAATTGGTGGCTCACATCTGTTTAGAGTTCAAGCCTTCTAAATGGCTACACATTGTAAAGCATTTAAAGCCTGCTTTGCAGTTCTTCTGACAGATGTTTTTCGGCACTAATTTGGGAGCGCTTTTGGAGCAAAGTGAGCTCAGCTGGTTATCAACAATTGCGTTAGGGCACTTGAAATGCACAAATTCACAACGGTGAGAAACCTTTAGCCTGGTCTGAATTGTCGAACCATTTTGAAATGCATTTACTGGGGTGTACTCCACCAGCCTTCCTTGTGATGTGGCTTCTGATATGTTTGATCGTGGGATCTGTCAATTGCATTTATTGGTAGTGGGCTGGTACGTGCTCTTATTACACGGGTACTTTGCGTATGTGCATGATTATCTTGTTTCTGATATTAATTTGCCTAATTGTTTAACGATCGCTCATGGTTATAGGAAGGGCATCTTTATCACTTTGAATCTCAGCTCCAGTGTTACAAAGCACTGCATATTGAGTGCCTTAAATTGCATTTAAGACATAGCATCATTACAGTGAGGTCAGAACGAGCGCTACACTATTTGACATCAATTTCAAACACTAAGTGAGACTAGGAAATGCACTGTATATTAAATTTCGAAATCATTTGTTGCAAGGTGCACTTTGGCTGTAACCTATAAAGTTTCTCGCCTTATGACTCGCCGCTGTGGTGGTATCACAACTAAGACATTTTTCTGTTAAGCATGAGAATGCAAGTTTTACAACCACTTTGCTGCATATCAATGGGCTTGAAATGCAAAAATGCCTCTGAAACTTTCTATGCTCTGTCACTGTTTCCTTTAGAACACAATGTACAATACTCACGATTCAAACGCGACATCAAATTTTTTAAATGTAACTACTGGAATGCGCATTTGCTCAAGGTAACCACATCATGTCACAATGAATCTGGTCTATAAAGATAATGTTGGCTCTGATCCACGTGTTCGAGTCGAAATCACGCCGAGTTGATTTGAAGTGAAGACAGTGGGAACGATAGTATGTGCGTCACTTAGCCCTAAATTGTCCTGTTTCAATCCGTGAGTACTGCGCAGTTAATTTTTGCTAATGAAAAATTAGGTATGTAAGCCCTAGAAGCTGCCTTCAAAATCTGCCTACGTCGTGGTGTGACCGTGTTGGAAAGCACCATCACCACCTGTGTTGTCTTTCTCAACGTTTTCCGGCTTATCAAGCATATCTCGTGGCTAGAGTAGCACTGTTTGGTATTGTGAAAGGGTGGTGTACTAATACAAAGCAAATCGCTCCCAATTTTGTCCTATATTGTTTGCAGTTTAAACGGTGTCCTCGCACGCTTGCATCACGTTGCCATTTGCATCATGAGGCCACTTGCAGCCGTGTTTTTTATAATAAGCGAGCCTGTAGGTAGAATAGAATGTTGACACTGCCGCATGCATTGCCTCGGTCGAGGTATGCGCCACTCTGCTTCACGCAGCTTTTGACGCCTCCCGCCTTGCACTTTTTCGCGCAAGCTTTTGCTTCTCTTGCACCTTTGGACACAGCACTACAAGTAGATAGAGAATCCCAGACGTAACAAGTGTAGTGTTTAATCGCTGATTATTGCTGTTTTTTGCTGGAGTTTTGAGTTGTCATTGTTGGAAGAAACTGAAATGACAAAATTCAGGTCATGACAATGTAATTGGAAGATCTCGTTTACTATAACGGGTATACAGGGTTTTCTAAAATCAAGAAAAAAAAAAAGATGATAAAAGTATGTACGCTAGTAATTTTTTTCACAAAAATGTACCAGAAAATTTGCTTTTGTTAAATGATGATCAATTGGGAGTTGAAGAAGTTAGAATGGCCCACAGGTGTTTACAATTTCACATGGGTCACAAGCTTCTGTGTCACGTCCCAGCAAAATCAAAATCCAAAACGACTTTGTTTTTTATGTTTGCTTTCTTTTTTTGTTTTACATTGCTTGTTCTTGTAGAGAAATCATTCTTTACCCTGCACATTGTGGAAATTCAACAGACACGACTGTAACATCTACTTTGCACAAAGGCATTCCACCTGGACCAAATGTTGCATCATGCACTATATCATCTATGCTGACTTCGGTGTCAGAGATTGTATGTCATATACAAAGAGCCCTAAAGAGAAACTGTGCGGGCCAAGATTTTTAGGCTTCTTGCCTTCTTATTTCGCTTTGTCTTATTTCCTGGCACCTGAGCTGAACTGTGGGCCACCTACTGGCTATGTCATAGTTGCGCCGTGATTAGGGAGTCTGAGTCCTCCGTGGTGGTGGAGTGGTTATGGCACTTGGCTGCTGACCTGTACGTCGCGGGTTCGACCCCGGCCGCGGCAGTCGCATTTCGATGGAGGGAAATGCTAGAGGCCCGTGTACTGTGCTATGTCAGTGCACGTTAAAGAACACCAGATGGTCAAAATTTCCGCAGCCCTCCATCCACTACAGCGCCCCTCATAATCATATCATGGTTTTGTTATGTAAAACCCCAGATATTATTATAGTAGGAAGTCTGAAAAGATTGTTGCCACGTTTTTAGCCTAGCCTAACTCCTGTACTTCAAGTAAACTCAGCATATGTTGAGTTGCTAAACTCTTTCACCCTGTCTCGCCCTGACTCAACCTCCATCCTTGAAGAAAAAAGTGTACATTTTCATGCTGCAAGTACTAACATATGGGACAAAAACTTACAGGACTAATTAACGAAGAAAAAAAAACTTAGGAAGTTAAGGGCCTTGCATTGGGTGAAGACTGTTATAAGTCCTGGACACGAGAAGACAGTGGCTCGATAAAAGTGTTATGCTCGTGAAATTGCATTAAACTGAGGAGTTAGCACTGAACCTCTTCTTAAAAGTTGCTGGGATAATTCTACCAAGAGGTCACTGCAAGCAATACAGGACAGTAAATGCTCAATTTCAGAATGGTGTACAACTGAGCCAGTTAATCACATGTGATGCAAGTTTGGCCAGTAAAACTGGGATTGTGGGACCGGGAGTAGAGGTGGTGAGATCCCACTCTACTGTTATGGTCGCATGATGGGCTTGTTAGCATGTCGTATTAAATGCCATTGTTATGGCGCAATTAACAAGTAGCAAAAGCAACACACATGCACAGCACTGTATGTATCTTTCTTTGTCACTTTTTTGTCCCGTGTTAGATATGCTACGCCGAATCACTACGCTGTCAAGTCAGTTATAGTGCAGCAACGTCCTCCTCTGCCTCGCCTTCGTACCGTGGTTTCAGTTCTACAGGTCAAACTCCCATATTGCTCTATTTCACTTGCTCTCAGTCATGGCCGGAATAGCATCTGCATCTCCTGCATAAAACTTGGTGCAAGATAAGGGAATTGCCGGTTCAAATGGCTGTTTGGCACCTGAGAAATCGAAGAGGCAAAAAGTAGTGGTCACGTCATGTGGAAATCCAGTGCATTAGTGGATATCCGCAAGAACCTTTAAGAGACATAGGCGCATCTAGTGAAAAGGTCAAGTTTTGCCCTATGGAGTGATGAAAAGAGGAAATTACAGTCGTGGATGTATACTGGGTGGCTTCATTTTTCTTGCACGTTCATCACTTACTTCATAACTGCATGTGGCCGTTAAGGGCATACCCTTCAGAGTCTGGTACTTCAGAGGTACTAGACTCCATCTAAGAGAAAGCACAGATGAATTCATGCATTTCACAGAATGGTTGAGCTTTGTCTGTACTAGTTAGTCAAGCTTGGAGCTCAGCCACGAGACTTTTGAGAGGTGCTTACTGCATTTCCTATTGTTGTTATTGTATGTCGTACAGTGGGTGTGCTGAGGTGACATGTTTGAAACTCTGCTTAAAGCATTTGCACTGTGTGTGTGTTGCTACTGGCCCTTTTGTTGGTGTTATCTCGCAAACAGCACCTTTGCTGGCTTGCATAAATTGTTTCTCTTGGATGACTTAACATGCAGCTGCTGCTGCCTGCAGAATAGGCATAGCCATAATGGGGGTTGAGAGGGGTGAGCCCCCCCTCCCCCCCCCAAGTGTTTCAATTTGCGCGTGTATATATACAAACACACATACAAGCACATACATATAGAGTGGTTGAACACACCCCTCTCGAAATAAGATCTTGCGTGCACCCATGGTCTGAAGTGTCACTTAACATTCATGACTTCAAGACTTGAGTCTTTGCTCAGAGCACGGAAGAACGTGCTACAAACTGGAGCCACGTCCTATAATGTGACTCGAAATCTTTGCTTGTCTTGCTTGAAAGTACGATAATGCCAAGTAAGCTTGCAGACGCGGTATCAGCTGGCGGTGGCGGGGAATTGCAGCTAAACAGAAGTCGTTCGGTGCCTGATCGTAAGCTATTTTCTACTCGCTAAATAATTACCTGAATCATACAGCATTTTCATTGTTTGCATTCATATAGTTTCTGTAGCGCACATATTCACTGAGTGAAACATGTATTCAGTAGAGTTCTGTGCAAGGCATTGAGTAGAGTTTTGTCTGGGTATTCTGTTCTTGTCTTTATGTCTGTGATGTTCCCGTTGTGAGTTATACACAGAAAAAATAAAGACTGTTGTCACGTTAGAAATTTTATGAACACCACAGTATATGGTGCAGATATATACATATACACATATACTATACGTATACAACATATTGTAACTTTACTTGTATGCATTTCTTCGTTTTTTAATTCTTTGCAAATGGGCATGTGCGAGCATTACGGTTGCACAATATTACGCTCCCACCCTACACGGCGTGTTCTGTGTGCACGAGTGTGTGATATTTTTTTTGTGGCAACTGTGTATTTTTGAAAGCCGTATTATGCGAGAGTCTGAGAGCACTATGTATACCCATGTTGAAATTTGAAATAATAAAGCGTTTAACTGCGTATTGTTCTGTGCTTTATTCTGTGATTACACGAATTCTTATTCTAATTTTTAAACAACATGTGGCTGCCAGTTTTCTCTTAAAAAGGTCGATGTTGGACGCACACAAGTGCCTCTGTAAGATCAGTGGCTTGTCTTCCTATTTATATTCAAATGATGCTAAGCATTCTAGTCAAAGCATTCTACCGAAAGTCAAATCCTGCAATAGTAGCAGGATTTGACTTTCGGTAGGATGCAAGTTATAAAATGTAAAATATGTTACGTTTTAAAATTTACTGAGAGCATATAAGCCGGCATAAAAAGCTTTTAAACTTAAAAAATGATGAATCGATGTGAGGGTAATTTAACCGTGAAGAGGGCTTCGCTGCAGTACTGATGTCTCCTGGAAAGGTGTCTTCACGGCTCAGCACCTCTTCCACTGCAGTGAAACCACCTTTACAGGGGGTTACATGCGGACTAATATACATACACCTATTCGTTCATTTCGAATACTTCGAAATTTTCAATAATTTACATTCGAATCGAAGCGAATTCGAATCCTGTAATATTCGTTCGAACATTCGAAGCATTTGAATATTCGCACAAGCCTAGTAGCCTCACCTCAGCGTAGATGTCGGGCAGCGTGAGCAGCATATGCTAGCCATGTGTTTGCCAACATGCACACTGTTTCGCCACACCATCTTTGCAGGCGCGTTGCGTTGGGGCACTTCGACGCCCACTAGCCTGCTGGTGAGGGGAGGATGTGCACGTGCATCGGCTGATCACAGGAAAGCTTTGGAAACAATGTATATATTTACAAACAGCAGCAACAAATGACTATACTTAACGCGTCGAAACAGAAGCTCAATGTGAGCTATATGGAGCCAACCTAAAACTTTTATATTGGCGCAGGGTAGCCACTAAAGTCAACCTTGAATGATAATGCATTACGTTTCTATGCTCTCTGCAAACTACGTCATCGACTGGCCCGACTACGTCAACAGAGGGAAGAACGCGGCCATTGGCTGATTTCAGCAGTCTTGTACCGCGGTTGCCACGTGCCAGCGCTGTTACTGTATCTGGCTCCTAAAGGAGCCACATACAGTATCTCCAGTATACTGTGTGCAGTAGCGACACTAGCACGCTCGTGGTCACGTCGATTAGAGCTAGGTGATTCGGTGGTTTCTTGGAAAGTAAGCGTTGCAGGGCCCCAATAAATGTAATTAAAAGTGACCAGGATCGGATTTGAACGTACGCCTATATGCCTAGACAAAAATCAACACTTCACGAGTGGTAGGACCTCGCACATTAATTGATGAAGACCCAGAAGCTCACTGAAAAGCTGGACCTCAAACCATAGTTTTGTTC
Source organism: Rhipicephalus appendiculatus (assembly GCA_030522465.1). Lineage (NCBI taxonomy): Eukaryota > Metazoa > Arthropoda > Arachnida > Ixodida > Ixodidae > Rhipicephalus > Rhipicephalus appendiculatus. The sequence goes on from JALIZH010007443.1 coordinate 188,393, forward strand.
TATAAAGATTCCTCATAAAGCAAAAAAAAAAAAAAAAAAAAAAAAAAAAAAAAAAAAAAAAAAAAAAAGCCAGCGCATTCTTTATGAAGACGGAGAGGAGGAACATGAAGCACACAGGCGTTGATTCCGCGGTTTCTTCTGTACGTCCTCGTAAAGCTAGCGCTGTTTTTTTTGCATTATAATTGAACACACCCAACGAGATGTGTTATTAAAATTCTTCGGTCTAAAAAAATGTCTATGCGCGCATCGCTGTTGGAGAGGAGCTCGGCCTGCTGTCGATACGCGCTGTAGAGCAGGCACGCGTATTTGACAAGTACTTTATTGATTGATGCGGACTAAGGAGTACATTGGTGGTTGGGCCGAAGCGACGTAGAAGTAAGCGTGCGCTCTGGCTACGCATGTCAAATGTGCGCGCCAAAGGAGCCTTCGCTGTCTCCTGGCAGAGGGCAGCACCTATGCAGGGGAATGGTAGAATGCGCGTTTCCATGTCCCATGACAATCAAGTCGAGTCAATGATTGCAGTGCCGTAGTCATTATTGCTTTGTGACAAAAGCTGCAATAAAAGTAGTTCATTATTGATCACCGAAAGTCTTGGCTGGTCAGTATGATCATGCCGGAGAAATGCCTAGTCACGCCGTCACGCGCGCTCACACATAGTCAATGGCTCACGGCAAATCGCGACGGCAATTAGGCTCTTGGGGATTTTTGTAATCACGTTTAGCTCTGAGCATTGATACTTGCAATGGCGCTGTATCTATCAACGCAAGTCATTTATGCGGAAATGCGGAGTATATTAATACCTAACGTCACTTTGTACGGAAAGTAAAAACCAGCACGTACGCCAAGAGGGTTGTGACAATACTGTTTCGAACAGAAGTTAGCAAATTTGTGTACCAGTATTGGCCGCTTCGCCAACTGTTGCGAGGGTTCCGCGGCCCCCCAAACAAATTCTGTAGCGTTGCGCGCTGGCAACGACACTCTACCATTCGAATCAAAGCCCAGTAGCGCAACCAACTTCGACGTTGCCAAACAAAACAGCGTTATACGACCGCTCGCTCGTGCGAGCGCCCAGCGACAACGGAGCGAGGGCAGCGATCCAGAAAGTTCGCCATCCGCAATCAGCTGTTTTTTCTCTCGGCAACGCAACGCGGAAAAACCGGAAAGCACGTGACAGCGGCGGTGGCGCCGCTGGCGCACGGCGGTCCACTTCCACTACGCTGCGTCAGTGCGCCGCTTTTAGGCCTAGCACTCGGTCGTGTCGTCCCTTCCTTCGGTGCGGTGGACCTCTTTTTAATTAAGTTTTTTTTTTCTTCACTCTACCGGATTGTTCCCTCATCTGTCGGCGCCGGGAGGAAGGATCCGGTTCTGTCAAGTGACTTAAAATTGGGAAAAAAAGCGAAGAGCTCGTGATCCTTCCTTCCCGTGGATAACAAAAACACCTGCTGCCGCCTACGACACGACTCTCGACGATGGTGTGAATGGTGCAGTCTCCGGAGCGAGCCCCAGCAGCGAAACCAGCCGTCTGTGTGCCTCGGAAACCGGACGACAACCGGGGGGGGCTGCCGTGTTACACCCACCTCGAGTGTTTGCTGGGGTCTCTCCAGCCTTCGCCCTTGAGACGGTGTCGTCTCTAGTGAGAAGCACGAGACGTGGCTCATCGGATATGTGATTGCGCGGCTGCACGCTGCGGCTCTGACCCGGGGGGGGTTCAGCACAGCCTGTGCCGCCAACTCCGAGTTCTTCGGTCGTGTGGCCTTTTCCTATTCGCGGTTCGCACTTCCCTCCTGCTTTAGCGCTTCGAGGCGAGAACGGTTAGCGAGTTCGGCGGCGGCTCCGGTCAAAAATGGCGGACGCAGACCCCGAAACACTGCTCGAATGGCTCAACATGGGCCAAGGAGACGAGCGGGACATGCAGCTCATAGCCCTGGAACAGCTATGCATGCTACTGCTCATGTCTGACAACGTGGACCGCTGCTTCGAAAGGTGCGTAGCCCTAATCCTGGAACGATCTCGTGGTATTAGCATGCACGTCGCGTTTCTGTTTTTATTTATTTTTTTTACCCGGCGCGTTTGGCCGGGATTTCCTTTTATTTTTTCGTATTCGCTCCAGGGCATAGCTTGTTGTTCCTCGTTTTATTTTCAACCCCGATGATATCACTCCCTCCTTTGTCAAAGCAATTGCGACCAAATAGCGCAATTTTTTCGGCCGTGAGGTTGTGATAACGCGAGAGCGATCTTGTTTTTTCGTGCGTCGAAGCCTCAAGTGGCGCTTTGATTCCGAGTGCGACCACAATGGGACCGGCTTTTGTATTTTCCTTCCCTCTGAAATTGCATTTCCCCGTTTCTATGTTTGGGAATTTGAAGTGTTGGGAGGGGGGGGGGGGGGGTGTATTCGGGGAAACAAAGCCAGTCTGCTGCGCGCTGGCCTGTTTTTTTTTTTTTTTTTTTTTTTTTTTTTTTTTTTTTGACCACGTTTGGACGAAAGTGGTAGTTTGTAGTCTGCAATCATTCTGTCTAGATCTCGTGGAAGTGTTCTTTCTGCGTCATTCAAGTTGCGTAGCCGTGCTCGGACTTGCTTGTGTACCTCCCACCTTGGAAGAAGCCATATTCCAATTGATTTTCGTAATTAATTGCTATGGCGCGATCAGAACGACACAAAAGAATGACTCATTACTCGGACTTGCTGCAATTAGCGGTTTTGGATTTCATAAGTGCATTGCAAGATGGCTTGCACGCAGTACTTGCCCTCCTACTTCCGGCTATTAGGCAGTTTTAGAATATGCAGAGCTTTGCGTTAGTTGCCACTGCGCATGCGTCATAAGCTAACCTCTAGGTTGCGCGCGTGTTAAGTTTCCAAGATAGCGTATCGTCCTCAAGCAACGCGATCGCTACGAACCCAACACTACAGCAACCTTAGCACTTCTGCGCAAAACCAAAGTTAAAATAAGCTCCACGTCAGGCGATATTTTTCGCAGTTTTCATCTGCTGCTGTCTTGGAAGCCTTGAATGCTATCGGCGTGACTAAGCACTCGACAGGAAAAAAAAAAAGTGCTATGAAGGCAAAAACCTTAGACTTGAGAAAAAGGCAAGCTGTTTCATTCGCATTAGCTTAAGCTACGAAAAAAAGAAGAAAAAAGTCACGAATCTTAAAAGCAAGAAAGTGGAATTTGGCCTTCCTTTGTCTGCTTTTCTTCACTGCGTTTTGGGCGATGGCGAAATCGTCTCGCGTGGGAGACGAACGTTCATTCAGTATCTGTCGACGTCGTTTCCTTGTTTTGACTCGATGCGATACGCTTGACGAAGTTCGATACGATACGCCACCGTCTCAGTCGCTGTAGCCGCAGGCGTAGTTGCGCGCAATTCTAGGTGTTTGCTAATTGATTTCTATGAACTACATCTAGATAACAAAGGCACGGTATACTACCCACTCGTTGGATTAAGATTTGGATGAAGGCGATGTCGCATTCTTTTTATTAATCTTTCTGAAATGTTTGCCGTCTCATGCTGATTAGGCTACAATCTAAGAAAACAAAATGCCAGCTCGGCTATCGCTTTCCCTCCTACAGAGAATTTGCATAGATCCTCCCATCCAATAGCGCTTACTCATTTCTGTGACGTCGAACACTTCTCGGCCATTTCAGGCAGTTGGCTTTACCCATACAGACACAATGTTTTTTGTCGTTGTATTTAGGTCGGGAACGTCAACGTCCTGACAAATTTCGTCAGGGATTTTGACATCTCTGTTCAGCCAAACGCATTTTGATGGAGGTGAAATGTTGAAAGGCCCGTGTACTGTGCGGTGTCAGTGCACGTTAAAGAACACCAGATGGTCCGAAATTTCCGGAGCCCTCCACTACGGCGTCTCTCATAATCATATCGTGGTTTTGGGACGTTAAAACTCGGGTATTATTATTACAAACGTCAGGCATAAGACTTAAGTTGGATTGTAATAAGTAGTAACTAAACGTTAGACAACCCTGTAAAGAAAGGACACATTGGGAGGCGATGAGAAATTGGGAACAAAGGAACGCCGGTGTTGACGCTGCATTGACATTTGACGGTGTCTGTACTCTTATTATTAAGCACTGAAGTTGACATTATTCAAGAAGAACACTTGCTGAGTCACGCGAGGCTTGAAGAAGAGAGAAAAAAAGAAATTCATTGAAATCTCTCACGTGGCGCTGACGTAGCGGTGCTGGAATTTTCGGGGAAGTTTAGAGAATATTTGGAGAAGTTTGAACTTTTGACGTCCAGTCTGTGACAGTCGACCTATCGGGGGGCGAAATTAACGACAGCAAAGTTTTGACAGCATACTTCATCAGTCTGAAGTGACGTTTTATTTTAGTTCTTTATATTTAACGTGAGTGATTCTTTCAAAAGAAGTGAATAAGTTCTTGAGAAGCGCTATTTCGATCACCTTTTGTCAACACAGGAAAATAAACACTCTAAAGGACACGAGACACAACATTCAATGTTTCTTCAAGAAATGTCTGCAGTTACTGTTTAGGCCCAGCTTTATGTACTTGGTCGCGCTTCGAAGTTCGAGGGCGAGGGTTCGACTCCCGGCTTCAGATTAGGCGGGATGGGGGCGATGCACAGATACCCGTGTGCTTAGATTTAGGGGCGGTCGAAATTAATCTGAAGTCCCCAAACTACAGCGTGCATCCTTATAACTTATAATTGTGTTTTGATTTTGACACGTAAAAAACACCGTCAATTAATTAGCTTGTTTACTCGTTCACTGCCCACCACTGGTGGTTAGTGCTGGTTATGGCAGGCTAGCTTTGGATAACAAGATGTGGGTTCGAGCTAGTTGATCATAGCGTTGGACGTTTGCTATCGGCTGTTATAAGAATTTAGTAAAAATTGGCCGTCCAAGCACTCCGTACAGATAAGCGAAAAACCATCGAAGTTGAAACGTGCGGCGTCAGTGTTTATCGCAAGCTGGTATCTAAGTGTCTTCTGTTGTAGGTTTTGGTTTCCCTATCACCACATATAAGAGATACGGGCTTCAAACTTTTGAGTGGCTTGGTTACATTGGCGTGAAGGTCGTTAAGAACGGCTAAGAGATTTTACGGGTAATTTATTCATGCTGCGGCTGGCATCATCTCAGCCTATATATGTGCTCACAAAACCCGAAGAGAAACTTGCTCACAACTATGTTGATTGAATCCGCACGCTGCGACTGTTGCGAATTTCGCCGGCAATTTCATTGTTTTCTTTCAACCAGTTTCTTGCTCGTCTTATATATATATATATATATATATATATATATATATATATATATATATATATATATATATATATATATATATATATATATATATATTCGGCGTAACCGACGTGAGCACGTCGTTAGAGTTCCTCCCCATCCCCACTAACACCTCAAAAAATACAAAAAAACCTCTCGTGACGTTGTCTTTCGACGAAGGGGTTAAATTTAACGAGGAAAAATTGCGCGAGCGCTTCGAATTGCGGCCTCTCGCTGACCTGGAAACGAAGTAAAGTAAGTCCCGTGAGTGAGCAGCAACATCAGGCCTCCCCTTCGTGACGTAAATGATCCCAGAAGCGAGGACATGCCCCTTCCCGCGCGCTCGCATTTGCGCACAATTCCGTGCTAAGCTTTCTCGCGTGCCCCACTTTCTGCCCTGAATATATATATATATATATATATATATATATATATATATATATATATATATACATACGCGCGAACAGTCGAACGAGTGGTCGAAATCGAAGAAACCCATTGCACCTTTGTATTATTTCCGGAATCGGACCATTATTGCAGCTCACCCGCGCCGTCTGCAAATGCGACGTTAGATTTGTGGACATACAGTTGGCCGAAAAATGCGCTTTGTTTGGAGTCTGGTTTGCGCCCTGCCCTAGCATGCAATCTTTGATTTCAGTAGGAATTTCTTCACCAAACGGCCCCCCCCACTCTCACGCGCGCGCGCGCACGCACGCACGCAAGCACACACGCACAGTACTCCGCAGCAGGATTTGGTGGTGTCCACGGTATTACACCGACGATAATGTCTAACTGAAATCACCTTGTTTCTGATACTTTCTTTAGGTAGCTACCGCATCTTACCCGCCTGCTAAATCAGTACTGTAGGGGTAAATGACGGCTCTCCAAGGTTACGACGGCAACATTATACTTATTTTAATATAACTTCACCGATACAGTTTACGCGGTGTTCAAGATTATAAGCGCCCCAAGCTCCCGTCGGTGTCTGGGATGTAATTTATTTTGCTGAATATCATCTTCGTTGACGCTTATTTCGCCCGTATAGACGGCGTGCACCGACATCACTGAAACAGCCTCGTTGAAGCACCAACATGGTGGGACGTGAACTTTGTGACGTCGCGTCAGTGTTATCAGTGCATCTGATTCCTTCATTATTCATGCACAGAGGTCCCGTAACGTTCCGGTGACGTGGTTATCACACGTAAGCAGGTTAATCGCCACGTCATTACGCTGCCTTCACGTCATCTGAGCCGCCATGTTGGAGATGTGCGTCTATGACGTCACGGGCAGTCTGTGACGTCAATTAGTTTTCGTGAAAGCGATCAGTGTTTATTCCGAAGGAAAGTGAATGAAAAGTGTGACGAATTCCTCGTTGATTTGCGTACACGAGTCCTCAACAATGACGACATCATTGCTACGTCACATCTTTGCTTCTTATTCTTGCTTCTTAGCTTCTCAGAATCTTTGCTTTCCTATAAGACGTATGACGTCAAAATGACGTCTCACAGGTAGAGAGAAACAAAAAAAGTGATGTGGAGTAAAGAATGTATTAGTTGCGCTTAAGACAAATAGGGGATCGTAGTTGGAACACGTTATGACGTGCAGTTGCGATACAGCAAGTTTTCAATAGCTCTAGCTGTGACGCCGGGGCACATTCACTGTTACGTCTGTGAGGGTCGACCGCTCGTAATCGTTTGCGGAATTCAGTCGCTAACGAGCCATTGTTCAATGCCGAAAGCGTGCACTGTCGCGCACCTGAAACACGTTGGGACATCTGGGTGCAAGTGTTGCTGAAGGGAACAGAAACACAACCGTGTATGTGTATGTTTCTTGTAAGGGTACTTGCATTTCAACGAACGTTATGCTGAAGGCGACAGTAAGTCTACAATGAACAAAAAAACACACAACTTTATTTATAATATTTTTTGTAAGGACGGGCCACCTTGTATTATGTACAGTCCTTCAATCCTTACAAAAAAGGAAAAAAAAAAAAAACAGACGCCCAGCTTCGAAGAAGTAGTCCTTTCTTTGATTCGAGCGTTGGTAAACATTACTACTGTCGCTGGACGCGAGAAATGGGGGACACTCTCGCGGCCGTTCGAGTAAAGCCGCTGGGCGAAAAGTCACGCACCTGTACATTACGCTGGGGACCTTGAATCGGGCGCGTGACCATAAACAAACATTAAAAAAAAAGAACGCAGCCGAGTAGTCGTACGCAAAATTCAAAACTTATTCGAGCGACCGTGGCGGCGGACGCGATCGAGCGTGCATTTTCTCCTCCGTACACAATCGATGCAGCAAATCAGTGGGTTCGCAGTTTTTATACGCTCCATTTGTGTGTGTGTGTGTGTGTGTGTGTGTGTGTGTGTGTGTGTGTGTGGCATTTGCGGCTGCCCTCGGCGCTTTGCTCGCGTTCGAAGCGATTATCTGAATCGGTTTTGCCTCCGCGTACACCTGCTGCGTATCGAGGTTTATCGTAAAGAAATGACGCAGGGCGGCAGAAAGACTGGACGCGAGAGTGCGTTTACTCTCGTCCTGCGTCGTATCTCTGCGCTAAGCCTCAAGATATGCTGTGACCAACTAGCGTACCAGTAATTTTTTTTTTTTTGCATGCTTGCTGGTACACCCGACAACAACACGTGTGCATTGATATGTATGCACGTAGCAGGTGGCGCGGTAATAAAATCGAATCGCTGAAGACATTGTTTAAAATTTTTAAGCTTTCGTTCATCCCCCCCCCCCCCCCCCCTTCGTGTCCCCGTCCGATTAAAAAAAATTAAAATAAATAAGAAAACGTGGGCCCCCCTCTCACACCGCCCCGTTAATTTAACAGGCTACCGAGTGAAAGACTACCATATTTACTAAACCCCGTGTAGCACCTTCTAACGCGGGCTTGTCTGTCATAGGCATCCTCTCAAGCTCTGATAATGATGATAATAATAATATAATCATAATGTTTTTTTCATCAATGCGTTGATGAAGGAGAGCTGTACGTGAAAGCTGCTCTCCGAAGAGGCAGCTTGATCGACAAGGGCAAGGGCGCACAGCTACCTTTGTGCAAAACAGCAGTGGCCAACAGTCAGCAGTAGTAACTTGAATAGCATGCAACAAAGCAATAATAATAATAATAATAATAATAATAATAATAATAATAATAATAATAATGTAATATCCGAAAGTGATCAAAAACTTCGCATGTAGTTCGCGCAGTTGGGTCTGTGTACAGTGCAGGAAAATCTATCCCAGATTTCACATATTTGTTTAGTAGGGACTATACACGATAATTTATCTTTGGAGGAATTTGTTTTGAAGGTTCTTATTTTCTACATTTCTTTTATTTAGTGATGGTAATGGCTTTCGCCTTCGATTAGTCTTCGCCGAATGTATAAGGGTGTCCCAGTGAATGTTTTTCTTTGTCAGCTTGTATGTACGGTCGAGTACGCTTTCGAAATGGAAGTTCTTGACTCTCGCACCATAGTCGACGACATTTCCTGTTTTGTGAGGCGTACACCGCTTGACGCTGAGCGGACGACACACACCGTACGTGTTGCTGTAGGAGGCTCACGGCGCCATGCATGCCGTCTCTTGCCCTACCACGACTTTTTAACGCTCCGCTGCCCTTATTGTGAGGAGAGAGCGGCTTTCTGAATGCCGCGAGCGCGCTATCAATCTTTACCACCACGTTGCAGGCCCGGATGGACCCGATACGTCTTGTAGCGCGCTTGCTTTAGACGTGAATTAACCTTCGAGTCCCCCCCTCCCCTTCCCCCCCCGTTTCTCGAGCGGGGCATTAGTGAATAGGCGGCAACTCTATTGCGCAAGAATGGGCCACGTCATCTGCTGGGGTTTGTACTGGACCTTGAGCATGGGCGTCGGCAGGGGGGGTGCAGAAGGGGCACTTGCCCCCCTCAAGCCACTCAAGCACTTCCCCACACCCAAGCTATGCGAATGCTCTCCCCCCTCTCCCAGTCGCGATGCAACAATGGTTTGCACCCCCCAAGAGAATCTGGAACTGTCGTTTTTTACGAGCCATTGCAAGTTTCGCCGAACGCTCAACAATCGTTGAATTTCAATTCATCGGCTAACCGCCGCTTATTTTAATTTCAGAATCTATAGCGCGCAGCACAAGACAAGGACAGAATGAAAACGGACAATCAAAGACATAGCGCCATTGCTTTGTCTGTTTTGACTCTGTCGAATTATGCGTTGGATGTTGTACAGGAATACCGACATACCCAAGCTTACGTTATTTAAAGGGGTCGTGAAACGAAAATGAAGCTGCCCGGTTGTAATTTTCCCTGCTTCAATAAGGATTAGACATGCCGATTCCGAAATATTTCGGCGCAATATCCAGTCTATAATGAATGACGCCCGTTTGAAATCGCAGTCTTTTTGGGCTCCTAAGCGACTATGCGGCACTACTGGCCATCATAGGCACTAACGAGTGACGTCAGTGAAACGTCACGGTAAGAGAAGTTATAAACACAGAGTTAGCTTTTTTTTGCTCCAAAATGATAGATTTATAGGAACCTAGGAAGGAAAAATATAACATAGCATTTTTTGAGCTCTGAGCTGTGTATACTGTGGAAGTACAGCAAGTGATCTGTTTGGTTCCGCTTTCAAGTACATCCGGGCTCCGTCACGTGTTGCCTTCGCTCGCTCGGCGCAGCGTGCTAGCGTTTTTCCTACTGGTTGCGTTAGGTTGTGTTTTACGGCGTGTTTTAGGGTGGCTTAGTCTTCGCTATGCCTACCGTGTGCGTCGACGGACAGTGCTGCACAACTTATCAAAGTGGAAACAACGTTCGTGGCGGCTTTACTGGCTTTGCTTCGCCGCAATCGAAACAGTGATGCTACGAAGCTCGGTCAACTATGCCTCAGCAAACATAGCTGCGTCGCCATGTTTTGTCCACGAAAGAGGCTTTTCATTGGCTCACTTAAAGTGACGTCAGCTGTACAGTCGAGGGGAACGTGAGCGGGGAATCGAAATTGTGCTTCTACAGTTATTAAATGAACCCGGACGATGAAACGAGTTGAGGTATAGTATTGAATGGACGGCCAGGATTCTGAATACACAGGTAGTTTAAAATTTTCGGAAAACGTTTCACGACCCCTTTAAGCTTATTTCAATTAGCCTATCCGACCTCATGGTCTCCGAGTTGGAACAAGCGTTTTATTCTCTTGTTTTTCGACGATAGCCAAACTTCAGAAGCAGCTGCCAAGAAAATAAGATAGCCGGACATGTGGCTTTCTATCTTCGTACGGGAGTTTTCCGAGCACGCGGGCGTTACGGACTCGCGACTGTTTCATTGGGGACCTTATACATGCGGTCGCTGTTTATCGGATGACGCCGTGTTCGTTGCGACCTTCCAACGCTTGCCTTGCTGTCGCTCTTAACCGCGATCTTTCGTCTAACGCCGGCTGGCTTGGTGACGCGTGGCTTTTCACGTGCAGCTGCCGCTGTTTTGTATTTTGTACGAGTAGCGAAAGATTGAACGAGTTGTAATGCGTTCGCGATCAATCAGCGCCGCAGCTACACTAGGACAAGAAATAAGAAGTGATCTAAAGCGTTCTTTGTGTTGGTTCTCTTTTGTATTTGTGTATAACTGTCGCGCCGATTGATCGTTCTATATTTTGGTTCACGTATCATAATTGGGGGGCGGAGATGCTGGTTGACGCTATCTTCCGAGACTGCAAAAGCGCGCGGAGGTCTTTTCGTACTTGTCTTTGAACATGTTCCCCTATCGATGTGTGCCTGAAAGCGAGTGTTGCTCCGCTTTGATCATGACAGAGTAGGCGCGCAGGACAGGTACTATCCGCTGACTTTTTTTTTTTTTGTCCGCCATCTTTTGTACCTTAGGCGTGCGCGAACCCTCTGCGTGTGTTCGGCATTTAAGCGTTAGTTTTCCAGAGCGCCTCGCGCCTGCGCTCTTTTGGATCATGAATGAAAAGTCGCATGGTCCCTTTGCATTCTTCTGAGAAGACTGGAAGTTGAAATCTATTTTATTTTCTTCAGTTGCTTGTATTGGTACTACTCGCACCTGGCTCATCATTGACCAGGCGACTATGACGTCATTGTATGACGTCATCCATGATCACGTGATTTCTTGGATCGTTCGTGTTGGCGCATATGGTCACTTTTCGCGTTTGATGAGGAAACCGAGGCTTTCGCGTCAACAAACCCTTCTCGCGGTAGGCACGGCGGCTTCGCGCCTGCCAGGTAATAAACATTCGCAGATTCAGCAAGGAATACAGCAAATATCTACAACGCTTAAGCGTTGCGTTCCACGCTGAAGTACTCTTTCATCGTCATCTTAGGCCCGATACGGTTAAAGTCACGGTTAAAGGCCAACTCCGGCGATTTTTTGACCGTGTCAGGGTAATGGTGCTTTTATGTTCCTGAGACACTCTTGTCACGCGCCCGATAGCTGAAATGCTCAGCAAATTCGAAAATAATTTTTAATAAGCAAAAAGGCGCAATACCGAAACCGAAACCCAACCGAGTGCACTGTCAACGTATGACGTAGTAGTTTGTTACGAACCGGAAGTCACGTAAGGCATGCTGGTCCCGCCGGCGCGGAATATCACATGCTCCTCCACAGAGAACAGAAAATCGCGCGCCAAACCAGCGAAGCGCCGGCCAAATACCGTCGCCTTGTGGCCAGCACAATATACGCTGTAGCGGCCAAAGTTAGTGAACCCATCGGCTGCGTCACTTCCGTCGACCGGCAAACCAACACGTCACACACGCAATGTTGCCCAATAATTGTGGGAAGCCGGGTGGGCGTTTGCAGACAATCTTTAAAATTCATTTGCAAACAATCAGCGCATCTCTCAAGCTTGAAATTTGGCATAAATGACGGAAATGTGCAAAGTAACGAACCCAGTGAATTTCATTGAGATCCATTGACCTCGAAAAATCGCCGGAGTTGGCCTTTAAAGGTGTGCACGAACCATTATCGTATAGCGTAACAGCGACATCAAGCAACGTCGACCTCAGATCGTTATCACAAATTACGTTGTCGGCGTTATGAAGTGAGTGGTGTTTCGTCGAAAGAAGGTGACGCCATCCGTTTGCTGACGCAATATCGGCGACGTTTCGGCAACGGGCTTTGTCGACTTTCCTCTAGCTAGGCACCAGCGCTCTGTAGCAGTGTCTTTCACCTTTTCACAGAAGGCTCCCTGGGCGCCGTCATAGTCCTTTCTGGGCTGCGCTAAAAAGGCGTGACACCCCAAAAATGCACTGCCGAGGCTGTGACGTCGGTCTTTGTACTCCCGCGCGCGGCCAAGCATGGCGACGTTCTTTTCTCTCCTGTGAAAAGGTCTATAAAGTCGCACTTTCATTAACTAATAGTAATAGCAGTTAGAACAAGCGGGAAACGAATCGGCTTGAGCCGGATGGTTGCGAAAGGTCGTGCCGCGTAGAACTCACATTTTTTTTTTTGTCCAGAAATGAGCTGGATTGAGCTGTGTGTGTGGCAGTTAATAGTGCGTAGAGGAAATGTGCCGAGAGTGTAATAACAGGAAACGACTTGGATCGAGACTTGTTGCTGGGCTACTTATCTAGCGGGAAATCATCAGTTTCTTTTTACTTTTTTTTTTACATCACTTCGAATGGAAGACAGTCTCGGTGGCTGGGCTCGATAACGACGAATCCTTGTTTTCTCTCTCACTCTCTATGTCACGGTCTGTGCCGTATGCCATAGAGTTTCCTACAATATTTACTAGGGGCAACTCTGGCGCTGCGATCGTTCAGCCACCGTAGGGAATGATGGGTAGTACACGGATTTGCCTAATCTTCGTGCTTACGGCTTCGAACGCACTTGTGGCTTTGTTTATTGCCGTGTTTTTTGGGCGTTTGTTCCGGATAAAAGAATGGATCGCGGTGAACTTCGTGAGCCGGTTGGAATTGGTGAGCCTACAGCGGTTAATAAGGCGCTGAAGTGAAACTGCTGAACATTTCTGAACTTCGTCTTGTGACAAAGCCGATGCATGCCACACGGAGCCAAAGGGAGCCGAAAGTACGAAGTTTTAGACAAATTCGTGTACTACCCGTCATCCTTACGCTGCCTGAAGCGCCGTACGTTGCAGCTCCCATAGACACTAGCGCCAGAGTTCCCTGTAGTGTAATTCGGTAACTAGCGCCAAGTTGGTCACCGACACAAGTGAAACCACGAAGTTGGCCACAGTGGTTATCGGTCTGCTGTTCAGCAGCTACGTGGCGACGGCCACCATGTCGCCGACCACTCTGGTTCGGCTGGCTGCCCAGTCTGTTTCCCTTGACCAGCGTCTTTCCTCCCCTAGTGTATTAAAGGGGTACTGACACAAAATTTCGCGGCCCGCTGGATCGATTCCCGTGTACATGCGTGTACCATCTGCAAAATATCGACAGCGAATAAAGCTTGGAAGGTATTTTATATGAATTTTGAAGTTCGCGTGCGCGATCCAGCATTCTAGGCCGCACCTGGCGGCATTGACACCCTCGGAGGTGACCCGCGGTGACCCCCCTACTTCCCGGTACAACAGGTTATGATGACGTCGTAGCCGCCAATTCTGTTTTGGCGCGCTCGCCACTGCGCTGTTGGTGACTGCTCGGCGGCTGCTCGCGAGTGCGTGGCCGCGGCCAAGAGGAGGCGCTGCCGCGGCGCACGCGTTGAAAGTTTTGTGTTTGGCGACAGTACAGCTTTCCCGTTTCCTGCTCCCAAGGACTTCTTGATTTCCCTGTGCTGCCTGGGCTGCAGTGACAGGCCACAATGCCGAAATCCTTCTGCGCCGTTTCCTTCTGCACGTCGAAGTCGGGATCAGGCGTATCGCTGCATACGTTTCCCCGCGACGAACCTCGGCGGCAGAAGTGGATCGAGTTCGTGTGCGCTTGTGGACGTCAGGAGTATCAGGACTGGTCCCCCGTGCAGAACAGTCGCGTTTGCGGGCTCCATTTCGAGGCGCATTGCTTCGGCGCCTGTCACACAGGCGCCGGACTTGGCGTACATGGGTCTTCCGACTCCACCCTGTGCATCGCTCACGTCTGGTGCTCTGCTGTTACCTAGCTTTCTTCGGCACCAACAACTTGAAGGGCATCACAATGTTATCAAGTGATTCAATCGGATATTGAACGTAGAAAAACAGAACGTACTTTGGCTAAATGAATTGCCCTGCAGAACATTTGTGCACGAATGTGTCGGGTCTTACCATAGTACATTGCCGACGCGAGGTTCATCGTGGTCCTCGTCGCTGGTATCGTTGCCGCTTCCCGACGAAGCACTCCTCGCCAGCGGGTCAAACCTGAAGTGATTCGCCCCGTCGTAAATTCCTTCCATCCCCGTCGCAAGAAAATTGTCGCCATCAGACGACGATGAGCCCGACGACGACAGCGACGACGATAACGGCGACGACATCACGCAGCATGGGTGACAAGCGAATGCAAGCAGACGATGCAGACCGCGCGGAAGTGCGTCACTGTTCTGTGTGCTCCGTGACCGAGCGTTTCACTCGCTAGGTGGTGATAGTTGCACCCGGCGGCTTGTCGTTTTTGGAGCACTGTCAAACCGAAACTGAGGCTGTGTCGGTAATGAGGAGCTTGTAATTAATTATCTGTCGCGCGCTGCAGCAAACGATGTGCCGTGTTATGACTAACAGGCCCCCAGCAACACATTGCAGCAAAAAAACGCGGGGCGAAAATTTTTGTGTCAGGACTCCTTTAACAAACCCTATGCCGTACGCTTGACGTCTTCACAGGTGCTGCTGCCGATTCCATACTTACAGAGCACATAATAGAATGCTTTGTTGGGTGCGTTGGTTCATTATGGAAAAGATTTGAGCGCAAAAAAGGACGGGACACAAGACAAGAAGATAACTGCACGAGCGCTCGTGCAGTCGTCGTCTTGTCTTGTGTCCCGTCCTTTTTTTTTGCGCTCAAATCTTTTCCTTTACAGAGCACAGATGAGCCCGTCTCACGTGCTCTCTGGCCCCTCTTTCTTGCGACGAGCGGACTTGCCCCATCGTTCAGTCTCGTTAATATTCTGGGCAAACAAACCCTCTTTTTCTCCGCGGCGACAAAAACGGGCGGACGAGGGTGTCTTCCGGTTTGCGACGTCGAACACGGCTCTTGGCAGCAGCGCGTTCTCTCGCTCTCCTATCTTCCGTTCGCGCCCCCCTCTCTCCATCCTGCGTTTATACCTGTTCCACAAGGACTCGTCTTCTTGCGTTTTCTAGTTATATATATATTCGCTGCTTTTCCACGCGCTGCGCGCACCTCCAAGCCAACGCTCAGTGCCATTTCCATCACGCTTTCTCTTTGTCAAAGCCTTCTTCTCTCATCCCGTAGAGGACGCAGAGTTTTTGGCTCGCAAATCAGTCGGCACTGCTGCGTCTTCGCTGTCTCGCTACCTCTGGGGATGAGGAGGAGGCGGAGAGAAGCGGAAGACCGGAGAGAGAGAGGGACATACA
The DNA here is from genome assembly GCA_030522465.1 of Rhipicephalus appendiculatus. Lineage (NCBI taxonomy): Eukaryota > Metazoa > Arthropoda > Arachnida > Ixodida > Ixodidae > Rhipicephalus > Rhipicephalus appendiculatus. The sequence continues at coordinate 204,087 of JALIZH010007443.1, forward strand.
GCGTTTTTGTATCACTGCCTGGTTGCTTCGTATAACGGTTAAAACAGAGAGGGATTGGTACAAAGCAAATGGGTGTGTTGTTGCGAGCACCAGGAATGTGTTCTCTCATCCAACCAGGGACGACAACACGCACCCCCCCCCAGTGTGCATGTAACTACAGCAGCGAGTTTTAGAGCGGTTGGCGAGCGATGTCGCGGAGCACACTTTGCCACACTGCTTGCGGGGGGGGACCCCCTGGTAGCGTCGGCTTGCCAAGAGAACGTTCCTTTCTTCGCTGTTTCTCAACGTGTGTCGTTCCTCGGATCGCGCCTCGTCTGTTTGCCTGTCTGCCTGCCTTCGCGGTATCACGCGCGCCGCGTTTTCATCTCCTTAATCATTGTTGCTCCCCTGTGAAGCTCTTGTGTAGCGAGATTTATTTTTGTGGACGTGAAACAGATGTTTTAGTAGCTGCAAGGCGTCGACGCAGAAGGGTGCGAAGGACTGCAGCTGAAGGGGCGAGGAACTTCCCGGTGTGTCTTGCGGCTTTGATGGAACAGATTTCGTTGGCGTTAGGTTGAGCAGTGCGTTGATTCGGGCTGTTGGTAATCTTTGCGCGGTTTCTTTATTTTTCGGCGCTCAATGCACGATGTTGTCTTTCGTGTCTCGCTGTGCATTGCCATTCGTAGATTCTGCCCTGAACGTAAACAAAAACATTCCACAGGTTAAAACTAGGAAGTACTTGCAAAAAAAAAAAAATCTTGGAAGTGATGCTATTTTACTATGTAAATGAGCTATTTGGTTGCTGGGCTCTGTTTTATTCGTGTTAGCGGTGAAAATCGGGGCACAAGAATTAACTTCGCAAACGTTGGCTAATTTGCGATACCCTTATCAATGGTGGTCGCCTTTCGGCTGGCGTTTTGTTTTAGTGTACACGGATTCATTATCGAAACTCGTTATTTCAATTACTCATTTGGCGAAAAAACAAACAAACAAACATGCTGAATTATCTTGCGCGAACTTTACAAAAAAGGTAACTGGAGACAGTGAAAGGAACACGTACAAAACACATGAGCGCAAACTAACAACCGTTTAATACGTAAAATGACAAACAAACAAACAAACAAACAAAACGAGACGATAGAAGTGTTTGCTTTTGCTGAAACAGTGACTGCAAAGTTCGGTGTGGCTTTCCTTTTTTTCAAGTATCCGGGCGTAGCGCGATTTTGTATGTGTGTGCGTGCGTGCGTGCGTGCGTTTGCGCGCGCGCACTCATTTCACATTCGATCGGTCGTCCACGTCGGCCTTCCTGGTTGCTCTTTAGCGGGAAGTTCTCGCCGGCTATAGCGTATCGGAAGCAGGTTTCGCTTAAAACCGGCGGCCTGTGTGCAGTGGTCTGCATATATGCGTGTGTGCGGCTAGCGTGACGTCACGAGAGAGAAGCCTGATCGTTAAACACGAAAAAAAAAAAAATGCGAGTGGCTCCAGCAGGAAACGGGTATGTAACTATGAAGTTAATTAAAACGGTTGCCACAGCGAAGAGGAAAACACGTCATCCTTATCTGAGGTGGCGGTAGCGTCAGAGATGATTCAATGCTGTGAATTTGGCCTTTTTTCCTATTTCGCAACCTCACTTTCATTGTTTTTTTTATTATTATTATTATTATATTTTTTTTTTGGTATTGCACAGTTCGTCCGTATAATGGCGTCAGCGTCCATTGTTCGAAACGACGGCTAAGTGTTAGCTGCACATTCCGGCGGTTACGTACGAGCGTGTCTCTTGCACCTGCTTGCATCACGACAGTACCACGTGTGCGTTTTCCGTGCCGCGAATACAAAGGTGTGCTTGCATTCCTGTACAGTGCGACGCCGCCATTAGCTGCGCCGGCTGCGTCGCAGTAAAAGCTGGCATTTAGTATTGTTTAATCGATTGTGCCCTAAACAACAACAACAACAACAACAAAATAAAGTATTCTGAACACGCCTGTAAATATAAACTTCGAGGCCTTATTTTCGCGCGCCTTCTACGTGAAGAACCACGTGACGAGAGAAGTTCGAACTGTGCCGCAGCAATCGCGCGCTCACGCGCGAGCGTCGTCGGCGCGCCTTTTAACGCTGAGCGGCACAAAAAGCAACAACTCGCCGTCGTCACTGCTGTTGCCGTCTTCGGCGGGCGTCCTTCGACCTTCTCCTCGCCCTTTCCCTCCTCTCTCAACTAACGGCTTTCTCATTGCCCCGCTCGGCCATTTTGCAACGTCCGCCGCGTGGTGCCCGCTGCTGCAGGCGACATGACGAGGCTTTAATGGTTCGGCGTGGCTGGCGCGCGGACGTCGACTCCAAGGAGAACGGACGGAGTGAACGAGAGAAGCCAAACGCTACGGCGTCGAGGCAGCCGAGTGTGGGCGTCCTGGGTCCCGTCTTGTCGTTGGTGGCCCTTCGTCGGTGCCTTGGCTTGTCGTATGGAGCCGAGCGCTAGCCGCCGCCGCCGTCCTTGGGTGTTTCGGCGGGTTGTTTGCGCCAATCAAGGTGTCGGTGCGCGCGCGCGCTCAACGCAGCGAAGCGAGGAGCTCTTTTCGTGCGGATACAGGACGCACCGTGTCCTTGGCAGGATGTGCGCGCGCGTTCGACTACAGGCTTTCGGCTTTGTCGCCAGTCGACGTCGGTTAGGCTCGCGCTTTGGCTTTTGTTTCCGGTCTGGTTAATCGCCGCCGTCTGTTGGAGAGGTTAGAGGCAAGTCGAGGGACGGAAAACTGCTAATAGGGGTGTTTTAGCAGCGCCGGTCTGCCGTACGGAAAGCTCGGTAATACCGTGCCGTCGTGCTTGGCACTTGGCTTTTTTTTTAGTCAGCAAGGCCTGTTAGCCGGCATTGATCACCTCATGGCGTAACATGTGCCATACGCTATGAGCAACTGGCGAGGCAAATCTCTTTATAAAAGTCCACGTACCGACCACGACGGTTCTCATTTTCGTACTTACCCGTACGGTATTACCGGCACTGCTAAAATACGCGAATTTCCCCCCGCCCTCTCCTTTCCGTTTTACCCGTTGCTGCCTGTAACGTAGAGAAGAAAAGCAACTAACAAAAAGACTGCAGACGTCCTCAATGGCCTTGGGTTGGTTTTCGTAAAGGCTAGACTAGGTAGGAACCGAGAACGAAGCCACGTTTACAAGCGTGTTAGGCAGCATTTTTTTTTTCTTTTTTGCAGCTTGATCTTCGTAGTCAGCAGTAATACTGATTTATTCCGTCCCGCATTGGCTTAAGTATCATAAGACGCGGTAGTTTCCCGGAGCGAGGCTGTATACGAAATGACGTCTATGGTTTATGCATAGGCAACAGTGCTCAAGATTTGTTTGTGTTTCATTCTTGGAATAAAAACGCATACTCAGAAATCAAGAAAGTACATATGTATACAGGAATTTTATATGTCCCACTCTCCGCTATCTATTTTCGGTACTTTTTTTTTTTTCGAAGTCGTCGCTTCCTTATGCACGGCTTGCACGTAACTTGGGGGGGGGGGGGGAGGGGGAGAGAGCTCTCAGTCGCCGTCCTTCATTCGACCTTTCGCGTTGCAACACCGGGGGACGACACTCGGGACGACCGTTCCTGCGGGGCCCGTGGCAGCCTCGTCCTTGTCGTCTCCGTAACTCGGCATTGTGACGCCCGTAACCCACAATCACGTGTAATGCTACAGCGCAACGGCAGCTTGCGCGACGGACGACGTTCGAGCGTCGTCGTCCTGCGCCAATCTCACGCGGCCGGAGGCGTCCCCTTCCTTCACCGCGTCGTTGATGAGCTGTTCTCGGACACCTCAGGGGGACGACCTTCGAGTGTCCTCAAGTACGAGCTCACGTTAGAGACCCGACGATGGACATTAGTACATTGATGCATTAGCACATTGAGGCTTCGTGCTACAAACGGGTGGTTGTCTATTTTCCCTTTATTAGTACATTGAGTAGAAAGAGGGCAGCGCTTGAACGAACACAAAGAGCGAGATGAAGACAGGACAGCACATGTCCTGTCTTCATTTGTATTCGTTCTAGCGCTGCCCCCTTTCTACTTCGTTATGAAACCCAAACCGACTCGCCCACCTATCTGTGATTCTGCGATGAACGTTGGATTTCTGTGTCAGCGTGAGTGCTGTGTGTAAACGTAATGCTGTTGTTTATCTTCTATTGCGTTATCTCTTTCTTCGTAGCACTCTTTGTTACTGCTGGCCCGAAGGTCGCGGGATCGAATCCTGGCCGCGGCGGCTACATTTCCATGGGCGAAATGCTAGAGGCCCGTGTACTTCTATAGATTTAGGCGCACGTTACAGAACCACCAGGTGGTCGAAATTTCCGGAGCCCTCCACTACGCCGTCCCTCATTGTATCGTGGTTTTGGGACTTAAAACCCCAACAATTATCACTTTCTCTGATCAGCGGCTGCTTGTACATATCAGGTGCATATATTAAGATATTCTACGCAGACGTCAGGTACATATCTGTGCAATACGCAAACGCGACGACTTGATACAGGCCGAAGCGCCATGTTGTTTTCAGTCCGTCTCCACATGACGGCGTCTTGTGTTGTTCTGTCATCGAGAAGGCGACTTCAACTTGAGCAGCGGCTGTGTTTTCGGCTCGCCCGCGCCTACCCATTGTGTCTGGACGCTGGGGCGCGCTGGCGTCGTCGTCGCTTGGAACCGGTCGTAGACGTGGTTCTCCCCGCTATTCCCCGCTATGCGTGTGCGGCGCTAATGCCCATTATGTCGGACGGGGGGCCGTTATGTGCCGTGGAGAAAGAAGACGCATCCTTTGGCCGCCTTTTTCTGCGTTCGCCCCTCGCCGTAGCTGTACTACCTTTCCCCCCTCTCCCGACGTCTTCGTCTTTGGAGCCGTGTAAACATTGCTCAATGGCGACGGTGCTGACCTCGGGCGGCCGGATTTCACGCACGCGAGCAAGACGACGATGCGGAGTTGGGAGTCGAAGAGGGGAGACCGTCGTGCGTCTCGTTTAATTGTTTCTTTCTTCTCATTGTTCCGTGTCGGGCTCGCTCTGTAAAGACCATCTACCTTCCTCCCCTTCGGCGCATGTTATTAGCGTCGGTTTACTTCGTCGCTTGCGTATTCTGTGTTGTAAGTTGTCCTCGCCCGAAGGTCGACTCGCCCGATTCGCCGTGGATGCCTCTGTGGTTCATAGTCGTACGCATCTATAGGACGGATCCATTTCCCCGCGTTGTTGCTTGCAATCATGTTTGCTAGCAGCTGTAGACAGCTGTGTCGTTTTCGTTGTCACGTGGATGGAACATGTCGTTAGTCTTTTAGCAAGTTACGGAAATACGGTACGGAATTACGGTACCTGCTTACGGTACTGCTCATCCTTTCGCACTCGTTGTGCTTAAGGCTCCCAGTGACAGTGCGTCCCTCGGACGACAGTTTCTTCGCTGACAATGCGTAAGCTGAGAGGAGTGGTACGGTAAGACCGTACCGTAAATTCCGTAACTTGCTAAAAGACTTTATTCACACTGCGTGCTCACTGTTTCCCTCCGTCTGTTGCCTGAGGTACTGGGTTCGATTCCTGCAGTGCCGCCGGTATTCGACCCCTTTTCAACGAATGCTCCTTGGGTGCTGCCATGAGGCCCCTCTGGGCTGTGGTAAATATGAGTGCCTTCCCTCAAAAATGCACTGCCGAGGCAGCTACGTCAACGTGCTTTTGTACTGCCGTGCGACAGTCCAGAAAGGATGTGCTCTCCCTCTCCAGAGGTATCCCGACCATGCGCTCGGTAGCAGGGATTCTAATTTTCGAGAAGGTAGCATTTCCGCTATTTCTTCTTCTTCTACTGACTCATCATCAAGCGCGAAACCAGACGAGGATGGTTAAGACGTGTTCCTCGCTGTCCTCGTCTGGCTTTGTCGGACGTTAAACCCCATGAACCAGCCAACGTCTGGCCCCATAAACCATCCCGTAAACCAGCCCTTAAACCCCATAAACCAGCCAACGCAGTGGTTAAAATACAGACGCCCATGTCTGTTGCCAAGCGTGGTTTTTAAAGCTACGCTTTTTTTGCCGTCTCCCCAGCGGCAGTCGAGGGCGTTTGCTCCCGCCCCCGGGAGCCTCGGAATGATGCTGTCAGTCTGCAAGCAAACGTGTAAAACACACGTCGTCCGCGCGAACGGGCTTATTGGTCGCCGCCGCCGCCGTCGCGCTCTTGTCGCTGTCCTCGTTTTTCGGTGTCGGCGGGCGGAACATTTCCTGCTCTTCCTGTTTTTTAAAAGCCTCCCTCCTCTCTCTCGCCGTCTTCCTCGAGCGGAAAGTTTATCCGCTATGTTCGAAGGGTTCCTCGTATTGGCCCGCGTGCGCGCTTCGTACCGTATACGAAGAACGATGGTTGCACGCATCTAAGAATAGCTTTAGTTCTGTACAATGCTCATTTGCTGCACAGTGCTCGGGGATTGCAACGCGAAAATATAGGGCCAAGTAATGCGTATAACTTTCGTTTACAGCGTGAACAGTTCGTGTCATATCGGCGTAATTTTGACTCGGAACACTCACACAAGAGCCCGCATTACCTTTAGCGGGCCATATTTGCGGCGACATGACGCAGTTATCGCCAGCATTTGCTCATAGTAGTCAAGTCACGTTAGGTGGTGCTAATTGAACGTGCCGATTGTTTGGCTTCGTTTGCAGGGCTTGCCAAGTTTTTTTGTACTTCTATTATTTTCTCTCATTAACTATCCTCCTCCACCAGATCCTGCTTGTCGGTAACCGGTATTATGCAATGATTCCGTTCTAAAGGTACTCCTTATTCGCGCTACGCCATTGATCCGAGCGGCCACTCGGCTCATGTTATCGCATAATATATAGTAAAGAATGAATAGTTAAGCAATTGCGCCATGGGAGCTTTCGCTACTGTCAACAATTACAGCCTCCGATCGCTTAACATTCGTGATCACGCGACAGTCGGGACTAGAGAGGCTGCCTGCGATCTCTGCAAAGCACATATGTGCTGTGCAATCAACTGACAGTGCAGTTTCCAACAGGCTTTTCCCGGACAGGCTTTTCCCGGACAGGCTTTTCCCGGACAGGCTTTTCCCGGACAGGCTTTTCCCGGACAGGCTCTTCCCGGACAGGCTCTTCGCGGACAGGCCTTCCCCCGGACAGGCTCTTTCCGGACGAGGCTCTTTCCGGACAGGCTCTTTCCGGACAGGCTTTTCCCGGGCAGGCTTTTCGCGGACAGTGCATGTGAACGAGTACGCGCTGGGCTAATTGAGAAAGAGCACTTAGTTCGTTCTTCGCAACATACGCGCGAGAAACAATTAAATGTCGCCGGAGCAAAGAGCGAGCCTGCGCAAACGCCACAGTATGTGCGGTTCCGATGTTCTTGCGTGTTTGTCGTTCTGTTGATTTTTGTCACACTCGGAGCATTCATTTGCGAAACCAACAGGCGCTTGCGAACCCTAATAATTTGACGCCCCAGTTGTGAAAGACGCTTTGTCCTATTGTCTCTACTGCCAAAACCTACGCTCTTTTTTATTTCTTCGCGTAGTGCTTTTTGTTCCAAGACGAAGACGTTGATTGGGCCCGGTGACACCGAGGCAAACAAAAGAGGCCGCTCAGAGACGGGCTCGGCGTTGAACGTTGGTTCACGTTCCAAAGGCCACAACTTTTTTATTCTCTCAGGTCGGATCTATCTCTCTCCACAGCGCGTATGTTTTGCTTCCCCAGTTCCGTTATATACGTTTCACGTGATATGTGCGAGCACTACTACTACGTCCTTTGAGAAAGGGCGGGAGTTTTTCGTGTGTGTGTGCCGTGCCGACTAGCAGCGGTTGTCCTTTAAGACACACGCACGCACGCATGCGCACACTGCGGGACCGTCTAGCAATCGGGGCGTGTAATTGACCGGCGTTGTGCTTATGCCGCTTGTCTCCGCTCTCGCCTTCTTCCCTCCCGCCGCGTATTCCTAATTGTTCTTCGCTGGGCTGGCGGCGGCGGCGGCTCCACAAAGCGTGAACTGGACGGAGCAGTACGTACCCCGTTCCGCGGCCGTACTGCCACGCTGTGCGCAGCAGTAGCGACGGCTGTGCAGGGGCGAGCGAATCGACCCGCACCTTTTTTCGCGTGGGCGTTCGGTCGTCTATACCACGCCTATACGTAAGTGCACGCGACCGGTCACGGCTTGATGATCATTATCCCCGCGGTGATCGGCGCCGTGGCTTCGGCCGAGCCCGAGACGGAAGAGGTGTGCCGACCTGTCCTCCTCCGCCCGATCATGTGGCCGTGCATATGGGCTCGTTCACCTTTTGCCCGTAGGGCGCGTAGGACGAAGAAGGAACGTGAAGGGGGGAAGGGGGGGAGTAATGAGCCCCAGCCTGCGGGTGTCGAAGCTGCGACCATTGCCCGCCGTGAGCACCGTGTGTCTGTGCGGGTGTGCCCGCAGGTCGTTGGCGGGGCCCCCTACCTTGTTCTTCTCGGAGGACAGCCAGCGAGGTCGGAAAGTTGCTGCCCTGTTTTTAAGTGTGAATGTCTGAAGCGATTATTCTCATCGGAGTCCGCCTCGGTGGATCAGTGGCTAGGGTGCTCCGATGCTGACCCGAAGGTCGCGGGTTCGATGCCGCCCGCGGCGGTCGCATTTCTATGGAGGCGAAATGGTAGAGGCCCGTGTATACTGTGCGATGTCATTGCACATAAAAGAACACCAGATGGTCGAAATTTCCGGAGCCCTCCAGTACGGCGTCCCTCATTATATCGTGGTTTTTGGACGTATTATTCTCATCGGACAGATGGAAGTGTAGTTTTGCCGGCTTTGCTTTTCGCCACCTTGGATTCCTCAAAGTGCATCTAATCCTAGTGCACGGGTTTTCTTTGCGTTCTTTTTTTCGCCTTCATCGAAATGCAGGTGGCCACTGTGACCAGGGAAACACCCGCGAAAGACGCTGCTCAAGTTGATATCAAGGGGCGCGTTTTCTCAAGTTTCCTTATGATTGAACGGATGGAACACTTGGTAAGGAAAGGAGGTTATGCTGAGAAAATTACTGGGCTTTTTCCAAACCCCGTGCTCTACAACAAGTCGCACCCAGAAGTATTCAGGTCAAAGTGCAAATTTTGTGATCAGGCAGCTTACATGGTCCAGGTGGTGTAGACATGTCCGACTCAGTGCGACAGCTCTTTGGCCATTTGTTTCCCTTGCGCCATAAAGCACCATGTGTCATCATCATCAGTACGATAACTCGCGCACTTTTAGCATCCTGAGAGGCCCTGCTCCGCAGCCCAACAGGACATCATTGGCTCAAGCCCATGCTACTACCGCCCTGTCTCAAGGGGTTTCGGCCGACGGCCTAGGGGCAACGGAACTGGTGGACGTCTCTCCTCGCATTCATTGGCTACTGTTCTAATAAATCCCCCCTCCCCCCTTTCTAACATTAAGGTGTGTCTCGGTGTGGAGCTCGTTGGACAAGCAATGTGGCCGCGGTAGTGTAACCGCTTCTGTTCCAAGGTCATACGCTGTCGTGTTTGTGTTGTCTCGGTGCTTTGCAAGAAGAGCCTTCGATCGTCGCTGTAGTCGGTCGGATGCACAGGCGTCGCGTGACTCGAGTCATCGCTTCGGCGGCGGCGGTCTGTTGCAGCAGCCGCATGCACGCTCCTCCTCCTCCTACTCACGTGCTTTCGAAGGAAAACTACCGGGCGCCGATCTTAACCTTGTCCAAGGGCGGCCTCGCAATTATTGTTATGGTGGGCGTAGTAAGCGCGTCTACCGCTAGCCACTGTTGTTGTAGCCGTCGTTTGTCGGGCAGGTTGTGATCGGTTTATATTTGACACGAGAGCTGTATTCTGTCTGCAAAAGGAAAAACAAAGAAAAGCCTGAAAACTTTGTTGAAAGACGTAAAAGATGTATTCTCATTTACTAATCAGCGATCCCTTCTTTCTTCTTTTTTTTTTTTTTTTTTTTTTTTTTTTTTTTTTTTTTTTTTTTGTAGCGTCTCCAGTTACGTTTTTATCCGCATTAGATTACCCCCAAAAGCCAGCCGCCCTAAAAAGTGGCGTGTACTTGTCTCGAGTGTGGGACGGCTCCTTACACTGTGTAGAGTCATTCAGACTCCTCGTATAGTTATTTCGCTTTTTTTTTTCTTAGACTAGCATGATCGTTTAAACGTTTAGAGCTTCGTTTAGCCACGCCTGCGAACGTTGTTGTAACAGGATAGCTTCGTTACTCGAGGGCCGGCCATAATATAAACTCTGTGATTATTTTTGATGCCAGCTCGCCTTCTTTGTGGACAGCGCTACACACCTTTTCAACGAAGGCTCCCTGCGTGCCGCCATAATCCCCCCTCAGGGCTGTTGTAAATATCCATTGCCCCCCCCCCCTCCCCCCCCCCAAAGAAAAAAAATGCACTGCCGAGGCAGCGACGTGGGCGTGCGTCCGCCTTTGTTCTCCCGTGCCACAGTCTAGGAATGGGATGCTTCCGCTGTCTGTTGAAAAGGTCTATAGAAGTGTACTGACTATAGGTATATTAAAAGTACTGCGTCGGAATCGCGCAGTGTCGAAAAAAAAAAAAAGCACGCAACATCGCGCCTTGTGAAAGGAGGGAATTTTGAGGGCTGTTGGCTTTGACCAGCAAATAATGAAACCAGGGAAGGAATACGGAACATTAATTATACTGTTTTAACTGTATTCGCATTAAGTTATCATATAAATTAGAAATAAACATTAAAGTGGTTTTAAAGCAAGGTTCTCGGGACAGTGATGGCGCGGTGGACTACCACGCAGTGAAGCGTAGCAACATGCGCCTAAACACTCTTCAGGGACGTCGGTCGGGAGGGTTCTTAACCCACCGAACCTCCTGTCGATCTCTGACGACACCTTGTTATTACACCTGTGTCCCGATCGGCCTAGCTTTTCGTTTTTTTTTTTTTTTTTTTTTTTTTTTTTTTTTTTTTTTTGTTGCTATTTTTACCATCGACTGGGTGCAAAAAGTTGCACCCTAGCCGTTACACCCCGCTCGTTACTAAGGGCATGGCCTCCTCCTCCTCATGATCATCATCGTCAACGCGCCTTGTGTGCATTCTGCGGCCGCAGTGGCCAGGGCGCGAGAGATCTATCGTTGTGGAGAGGGTGTCGGGGGGTCTGTCCCGTCTGGCGGCTGAGGAAGAAGGGTAAAGAACCTCCTCGTACGCGGTGCCTGGCGAGACCGCGGTGACCTTGGAAGCGCGAAGACTGTCGAACCTGTTCGCCCTTTTGTTTCGTCCTGCTCGGTCGACCTCGACGGCGGAGGGGCACGAGGGCACTCGACACGTGCGCCTGGGCGTGTGCCGCCCTCGAGCTTTTGGTGTTCGACGTCATAGATGGCTTGCGCCGACGTATAGTGCCTAGAATATACTGGCTAGTGTGCTGAGCGGAGGGGGTTTCCAATGGGAGGAGGGTGGCAGTGCCGGTGATGCCTTCCAACTTTGGCCGGTAGGGCGGCGACGCTTGTCGCAAAGGTGTAGCACACGCGCCGGCGTCGCGGTGTATGTCAGTGCCTCCGCAGCTTATCAGTGCTCCGTGCCCCGTGTCCAAAGTTGTCTTGGTGACGTTTGCGCTGTTTTTACTGTGTTCGCGCTAATCTTCGTGTATGAACGTGTAAATGGGAACTGCAAAGAGCAATTGTGCGTGTGTTTTGCGTTTTGCACACTACTTATGCTCGATGAGTTGATTATTTAGCTGTGGAACAGGGGGATTTTTCAAAGTGAAGTTTAGATTACATTTACAGTTATTGAGGTGGGGGCGAAACTTTGAAAGTGAGTTTCAAATCTTGGCTATACAGCAGTGGTAATGAAAGCTATGACTAAAATTTGCGAGGTACTTTAAAGGTAGACGCAGGTTGCATTAGAGCCCAGAGATAGTTCGAAATTTTTTTAGTATTTTTTTTATTTTTGTTTGTTTTTCACAAATGTACTTCTCAAATAAGATCTGCCATCTGTGGATCACTGAAATTTCGCAGAAAGGTAGCGATTAAGGCTTTACAGAACTGGAACTAAAATTGTGAGTGTACAACAAAAGTTAGATTTGTCATGTTTTTTTTTACGTTTGTTGAATTATGAAAATGGCACTTATGAATGATTTTTTATACTAAAAAAATACAGATGCGCATAAGCTACTGACTCTGGAACCAGTTATGTTAATGCCATTATAGTTAACACGTGGAAATCTTCGTTTTCCTACGCCCGCTAGTTCCCGAGAAAAGTGTACAGAAATTTTAAAAATGTTCTTTTGAGAAAAACGCAGAAATAACGTAGTAGTACGCGCGCATTACCTGTGACTGTGTCAACAAGAAGGGAGACCTAAAATTCTTTTTTGAAACCGCGAGTGGCCAAATGTGATATATTTTCTCAAAGAAATGCTCTATTCAATAATTGAATTTCCAAATTGCATTTTTGGACCACAAGAAGTCTCTTCACCCCACCTTAAACTGTTAATTCATTGCGGTTAAAAGCAAGCAGGGCATAATACTCACAAATATGCTTTGCACAAAAATTTTTTTTCAGCCATTCACACTACTAGACTATGATAAAATGATCTAATGGATATGTTGTTCTTGACTAATGAGCTTTCCTGCCTGTTTTATTCGCATTTACCTTTTCTGAATCCTATTTAGACTAGCTTGTGCTCATCGCATGTGGTCTAGAAAATATGGATGCCATGCTGGAAAAACGCGGGAACAGCAAAAGTGACCCCACCCCACCGTACATTTTGCATATGAACCATTCTCTGTTAACTACAGATTGGTTCATGGTAGTGCAACAACAATGCAGTAGGTACATCTGAACTGCGGAAACATCGAAACAACCGATCCAAAAAGTATGGGGCCTATGGTGATATCTGCAGAACTGGACGAACACCATTCATTTTGTTGGTGAAGCGAACGACGGTAAAAAGCTAGTGTCATAATGTTTGCAAGAAAGATTAGTGCATTTGTGTAATAAAGCGTTACATGGACATTTGTGATTACTGTCGACCCGCTCCGGCTCAAGTATCTGCTCGCGATTAAGAATTATCGTGCCATGACCAGTGGCGTAGCCAGGGTGGGCAACACCGGGCACGTGCCCCCCCCCGAAATTTTTTTTCGCCATGGCATACAGTGAAAAATGGCCATTTCAAGGAGGTGCCCTTCCCGAGTCCGCACCCCCCCCCCCCCCCCGAAAAAAAATTTCTGGCTACGCCCCTGGCCATGACCCGACTACCTCGGCACGTGTAGGTTATACACTTCTGCAAGTCCATGATGGTGCATCATACCGAGGTGATGCGCCGCTAAAAAAATAATAAAAATATGACCACGACTGAGAGGTGCGAAGTGCAGTTAACTGGATCGACTTCGAGTAAAATAAAGGTAAGTTGAAAAAACAGCGCGAAAACGGGATGAAGGCTAAGCGGGACAAACAACAGAAGCGCTATTGCTTAGCCTTCGACCCGTTTTCGCGCTGTTTTCAACGGAATGAGATGTACCAACTCTTGCGCTTCAAGACACTATTATACGAGTAAAATCGCCAGCGAATGTTCTCGTGTAGCAGCGAAGAATCCGAGTGGGACTTCATCGCGATCGAAATTGCCGTGAGCCATCCTTACGACGTTTACGCGTCCTAACGCATCAACTTTCGCTGATTGTTTTCGGCGAACCGTTGGGTGTGTCGGGTATTCTGTTGCGACTTTTCTACTTCGCTTTGGTGGTGACGCACTGAGTCGCGAAAAATAGCGACGGTGTGAGTGCCGTATGAAACGCTTCGTCGTTTTGTAGTGCCAGTACCACTTGAGGATTTTCTGCGGGCAGTAATTTGGCGCTAAGATTTTTCCCCGTCCGGTCAAGTGCTTTGACAGTGTGTTAAAAGCAACGAAAACAGTACATTCGCGGCAGAAAGCGCCGTGCTACGCAGCTGAAAGCGGAGGGCCTAAACGCTGCGGGGGGACCTTAGCGAGTCGCAGCGCCTTGTGGTGACTGTGGGAAGGCATCAGCGCGATGGCCACGCCAAAGCGCCCGCTCAGCACACTAGCCAGTATATTCTAGGCACTATAGCCGACGTCTCTGATACAGCCGCGATGGAGCGCCTACATGGTGGGACGCGAACTTCGTGATGTCACGTTAGTGCACTGCTGTCAGTACATCCGCATGCTGCTTCCTTCGTTTATTCATGCACGTTTATTCAGGTTTCAGATACGTGGTTATCACACTTGAAGCACGTTAATCGGCTTTCCTCCTTTCTCTTTATAGCTGCGCGCGTGGTTATACTGCCTTGACGTCATAAAAGCCGCCGTGTTGGAGCCATGACGTGCGTCCGTGACGTCACGCGCAAGCTGGCAATACCCAACCTCCTGGTCGTCGGTTCGATTCCATGTCCCTCTCTCTTACCGCTCCTCTTCAGTTCGATATCGCACGAACTGAAGGCGGCGCTGACAAAAGTACTATTTAGCCGTAAAATTGTCGCATTTCGGTCCGTGAGGGCTGTACGCGTTGCGCGTGTTCGCGTACTTCGAAAGACCGTTCTCGCCTTCCGAAGCGCGTGACGATTTATCTCGGACGCAGCTGTTGGTTGCGCGCTCGCACAATGTTGCGCGCTTGGAACGGCGCTCGCGGCAACATTTGGTTCATCCTTACACCTCGCAAAAGCTGGCTTTATTTCTCTCTCTCTCTCTCTCTCTCTGCATACCTGCTTGCACTCTAGCTGCGCGCCATCGCACAACGCCGTCTCATCATCACACCACCCTCCCCCTGCAGCGCAGCGCCGTTGCATTCCGTTCCTGCAGCTGTCTCACCCTTGCCCAGCAAGCAGGCAAGCGAGTAAGCAGCGCGGCGAGGTCGACAGAGATGTGCGAGGTTGAGTGGCAGCAGCAGCAGCGACGGCATCATCATCTGCGTGCTCGTTAGTCGCTCTTGCAGAACGGCGCGTTCGAGCCGCTGCTGCTGCTTTCTGCTACGCCCGTCTCCGTGTGTGTTGGGATCAGTATCTCCTTCTCCTCCGCTGTAGACGTGGGGGAAGGGCGGTACACCTGCACTACGCTACGACGCTGCTCGCGCTGTGTAGTATGCATGTACTCGTCTCTCCTGTTTGTGCCTTCGCTCGTGTCTCTTTAGATGGCGCTTTTTTTTATTTTTATTTTTCTTCACGCGTGTCTCAGTCGCTTCACTGATTGCCTGCGCTGTTATGATGACGCGGTGTTCCAGGCGAGGCTGCAAGCCGCCGAGAAACGTAACGGTCGTCAGGCCCCGCTCGCGCTCGCGATGTTGTTGTGACGGATGGCGCGTTGCTTGGCGACGGGATTTTTCTTGCGGCGAGAGGACGACGACTCGCGATGGCAGTACTGACGAAGACACACCGGACTCGCTCGCAACAGCAACGACATTGATCGCGAACGACGCCGGAGGCCTTCTTGTCGGGTCTCTGGCCGATGAATCGCTCGGCCAGCCAAGCCACTCCTCGGTGGGAGCATGGCCTCCGAGATTAGCCGGCGGCCCGCCGGCTAATCTCGGAGGCCATGGTGGGGCATCGAGAATGGGCATCGAGTGGGGCATCGAGAAGACAGAGCATCGAGAATGAAGTAAAAAGAAAACTTACGCATATAAATGTGCGATTTAACTGCGGGGGGGATTTTAATGCTTTATCCTGCACGCACATAGCGACGTTGAACACTGCTCGATTTGAACGTGCATCCCAAAAGTCATCGGCCCGGGCTTCGAGCGTTGTTCTTTTCAGCCTCGACCTTTCGCTTCGATGCATCATGGAACTCTTGAACAGAAGTCCTGCGCAGCCGCATTTTTATTGCGAGACCTGTAGGTCGGGCGTCTTCTCGGGCATTGATATTTCTCCGTCATCCAGTGCCAGCTGCGTCTGAGGGGTTCTTTTGTGTCGAAATTGATAGTGCATTTCACAGTTGGCACTCGGTGTCGATGTCTTGCAGTGAATCGCCGATGACGATCCGTCACGTGTGCCTTGTGCCGCGAAATGTCAAGCAGAAAATAACTTAACAGAATAACTAAAGGCTTTCGTTCCTCATTTCGTCTTTCTTTTGGAACACGCCGGCATGCCTAGAGAACTCGAAATGTTTTCTGTTCATTTTGCTGCGTTTGCGACACGCGCGCCTCTATTGACCTCCAGCTGTCGTATGCGCACGTTCTGCCATCATCATCATCATCATTATTGTTGTTGTTATTACGGTATATCGCCACTGAGCGTGTTTCGTTATCTCGTTATAAAACTGCTATTGCTGCTATATAATAGCCTAACCCTTCATAATCCAGCTTTTTTTTTCTTTTTTTTGTCCGTGTTTATTTTTCGGTGTATCGGACGTACAACAGTATTCCGCGCAAGTATTCCTGTTAAATGGCTCACGTTAGCGCCCTGCAACGGTGTCACTTTCACGGATCGAACTAACCGAATGACTACTTTTCACGAACACGGCCGGCTTCTTTGCTTCGTCCGTTGATTTCCTCTTGCTTCCTGCATTCTTTTTTTTGTTTTACATTTCCCTCGCATGGCATACACGCTTTCCGTATTTGGAAACTGGCCTGCACCACCAGGTCCCCCCCCCCCCCCCCCCCCAACTCAGGTTCCCCCGTTATGGCTTCGACCCGTTCAAGGTCCCCGCAGCATTTTCGATCAACCTAATGGTTCCGGGAAGTTGGTAGTTGTTGCAGTATCCCCCCGCCCGCCCGTTTTCTTGCGAGCCGCTCCTTTTTTTTCCTTGCCCCCCGTTGCGTTGCTGCTTCTACCTTTATACACACGGTGTGCATATACGTGTAGTGTAGAAGTCGTCTAACGGCCACTAGTACTTTGGGTCTTTCGGATGTAGGCGGCCGTGTCCGTGCCGGACGGTGATTATGTGTGTGCGTGCGTGTTTTGTTTGTCCAGCGCTCTATCCTTGAGGCGACGGCTTCAAACGGTGTAGTTTTTTGTCTCCGTCCACTTCTGAAGTGTGCCGAACGTCGTAGTTAGTTTCAAGTGCCCCCGCCTTCCCCGAGCGCTGAAAGTGCTGTCATGTCTGTTGCTATGCGGGCGCTGTGTCGACACTCGAAGCCGCCCTCGGGAGGTATTTGTCTCGCCCAAGGTTATGCGGCGATTTGCGAGGTGATGGTTTTTGCCATGGCTCCGTCACAATTTACTCGTAGCTGAATTGTTTTAGTGGTGTCTGTGAAAACCTGTAAACCGCGCGCGCGCGCGCGCGCACGCACGCACACACGCACACACACACACACACACACACACACACGCACGCACGCACGCACGCACACACACACACACACACACACACACACACACACGCATGCACACGCGCGCGCGCACCTACCTACCTACCCACTTACGCTCACTCACTCACTACTCACTCACTCACTTCCTCACTCACTCACTCACTCACTCTCTCTCTCTCTGCTTATGTTCTGGTTAGAAGGCTCTTCTTTTAGGCGGTACACAGTTACACAGCCAGTCGTTAGGCAACACATGCCCATCGTTCTGTATGCATATACGCTATTCTGTGAGCCACACTAAAGCGAGAGTGTTTCTTCGGAGAAGGTCACTGGGGCTGCCAAGAAATGCATCTTGCGTTAACGCATTTCTTGTGGGTATCTACCGAGGGGAAGTTGCTCGAATGCAGCGGCGTGACCACTAGTTGCTGAGCCAAATGCAAACCTGACGAAACCATATGTCTGGCCCTTAGCGGTAGTATCTTCTGACGTCGTCTGTGACCTTCGAAACCTTGTCGACTGCCCTCATGAAAGTCAAGTCGGCCGTTTTCGTTGCAGGGCGAAGGAGTCGCGATGCTCTCGATCGAGCGCGGGGTAATAACTTTGAAATACGTGGCGCAACTCTGCGGCACACCATTGTGACTGATGTATAAGACGCGCAGTGCTCAGTGATCGTGCGACACCTGTATCGTGAGTAGATGGCGTGGCCTAGCTGTGCTACTGGTGCGGTTAATGCAGTTACCTATTATCATGGGAGTATATCCAGAATTTTTCATATCTCCTTTCTTTGTGCGTGTGTTTCTAAGTTGTCGCTTATATATTTTAAACGTAAATGTTCCAGAGTAGGCGGGGGGGGGGGGGGGATTTGATCTCCACCTCTCTGGATACGTCACTGCCTATTATACACGAATGACATTCACTCGTGTCAAAAGGGCGCTCTCAGAGACGACGATATTTCTTGGAGACGACGTCTTACTATATCATACTCCGCCATGCACGGTTCCGAGAATGAATAGACGATGAAAAAAAAAAAAAAACATCGCAGGCAGCAGCTCCTGCTGCCTTGCCCGGGATTTCGTAGAACCTCCGGCCGCCAATCACTCGGCGGTGCATGGCCGCGCGCGGTACAGCGTCCGCGCGGTCACGCCACCCGAGAAGAAGACGACCCGCAGTTGTGCGGCTGCACGCCAGGACAACCGTGGCATGCAGCAGCAGCAGCTGCAGCGTAGGTACGCCGCCGCAGTGATGACGCAACGAGCCCGGGGTCTCCTCCGTTCTCGTGAGACGTGGTGCCTCGCGGGTTCCTCTCCGAGAAAAGCTCGCACCCGCGGGCACAACCACCTTCTTCGTCGCCTTGGGGGGGGGAGAAGGGGGGGGGGGTGCAGTCGACGACGTCAATGCCCAACGTCGCATTCGGGCACGGAGCCAAGACAAGCCACCGGAGGCGAGCGCTCACGTGAACGAGCACGCGATAATGCGGCGGGAAGAAAATAATAAGAATTGTGAAACAAAGATTGGAAAAGCGTGTGCGATGTCGCCTCGTTCAGCCGTAGGAAAAAGAAAGAGCGCGGCGCTCCGAGGGCCGCAACCTCGCCAGGCGGTGGCGCGTTGACGAGACTTGTGAGCCGGGGCCTCGAATAGATATATACAGAAATGTGGCGCGAAAAGTCGGCGCCCTTGAATGCCTGCCTGCCTGCCTGGCTGCCTGTTGTAAGCGAGTCGCTGCTGCTGTTTTCTGGCTGGCGTTGTGTAGTTGCGACGAGGCGCGGAGACGTACCTTGACTTGCAGGGTTGCGACAGGTTGGGGGAGGAGGGGGAGGAGGCATAAATGAAGTGATGCTAGATTCGGCGAGGGAGGCGTCCCGACTGCGGTAGGGCCTGGATCTCTGCAACCGCGCCGAATAAATTCCCGCAACGCGCTCACGCACGCGCATCTGCGCTCGCTTGCGCCAGAATGGTTGGCGTCAGGCGCGGCAGCGGGGACGAACTGTTAACGGTGTCGCAAGGATCGTTGCCGGAAGGCTGACCTTTACACGCGCGCTATGCGAACTTGTTATACGAACGAAATATCGAGGTTTCGAAGTAAAAATGTCACCTGAGTGACACTCTTTGGAAATGTGTACGCTGCGTAAGTCGAAAGCCTCTGCAACGGAATGACCTCCGTGGAACGTAGGATTCCTTGCGTCGCTGCGGCCTTATTGCGGGCGTTATGGTAGCGACCTTTGCAACGAAATGACCTTTATAGCGAAGTGCTTCGTTGTAGAGGCGTTTCACTACGTAGTACATTTCTCGTTTCAGTCCGCCTCGGTGGTGCAGTGCTTACGGCGCTCGGCTGCTGACCCGAAGGTCGCCCGGGTTCGATCCTGGCCGCGGCGGTCGCATTTCGATGGAAGCGAAATGCTAGATGCTCGTGTACTGTGCGGTGTCAGTGCACGTTGAAGAGCAATTGACGGTCGAAATTTTCCGGTGCGCTTCATTCACTACGGCGTGTCTTTTAATCGTGCCGTTGTTTTGGCACGTAAGACCCTCAGATATTATTATTCAGTTCTCGTCTCGTCAAGCTTGCTACCACAATACATGTGGAGCTATATAGGGCGTGGGTGTACGCTCGTAGTAGCACAATCAATACGCGCAGATCAAATGACGTCGATCACCACGTCCAATGATAACCTCGTGCATATGTCATCTGCTGTCTCCTTCGTCTTGGAAGAGGAGGCCGTGATACGATTCGACGAGCTTGTCGCAGCTCATCTCGCAGATGTAAGCAGAGCGTACAGTCGCCCGGATCCTTGTCTCGGCTGCCCTTCCTGTCGGTGTTTGATACAGCGAGGCTCTTGTTTCGAGGATTCAGGGTTCTTTCTGCCGCATGCCCGCGTGTAGACACGCATCCTGTATTGCATGAAAGTACCAGTGCGGATCAGCCCCCAATGGCTCACTGCACCGCACGGATCGTTATAGGAGCGTCACCTTACCGTCATGATTGCTTACTCCGCCGCAATTACGCCGCTGCGCCAGTGGTACAGTGCATCGGGCGTGATGATTCCTCGCTGTCTGCAGAATTTGCTGCTTAGCAGGAAGGTCGCGGGTTCGGTTTCCCACCTCTCTTGCTGTTTCCTATCGCCGTTTTCCATTTTCTCCCTGTCACTTTTTTTTTTTTCTTTAGACATCTACCGCTCCCCGCTGACGCTCAGCCGCGCTGAAGCTCACAATGGCTGCAGAAGGTAGCGCTATAGGTGTTCCTTCAGATAACCACAACCACATTCGGCTTCGGCGTTGTAATGACGGCGTGGTGCGCAAGCACCCGTAGCGATATTCGACGACGAAGTTATCTGACATTCATTTAACTGACATTCATCCTCTATACGATGCGTCTCAGTATATAGTGCTACTCAGTGCTATCATTCCATACGCATTCAATCAATGAATCAGTGTGTCAAGCTTGTCCCTCATTTCGCCACTCTCCTTTTATTGAGCTGCGCTGTAGCGTCTGTATTCGCGCCTGTGTCCCGGAGGGCTGTTCGTTACGAAGGCTTTCTCTCTAATCGGAGCGATGAAGCAATAGCGGAGCACGTGTGACCGAAATGCGTGTGCGTCGAAACGCTGGTTTTTACGACGTACTTCGTACGCCGCAGCTGTTCGGCTGCCCGCGCTCGGCAGTCGGTCGTTCTTTGTCGTCGTGGTTGGTAGTGGTGGGGATCCTTTGCGATGTCGTTCACTCATTCCATGCACTGGCTCGATCGCTCGCTCGCTCACTCACTCACTCACTCACTCACTCACTCACTCACTCACTCACTCACTCACACTCACTCACACTCACTCATTCCGTCACTCACTCACTCCGTCAGTCACTCACTCACTCCGTCACTCACTCACACTCACTCACTCACTCACTCACACACTCACTCTGTCACTCACTCACACTCACTCTGTCACCACTCACACTCACTCTGTCACTCACTCACTCCGTCACTCACACTCACTCACTCACTCCGTCACTCACTCACTCCGTCACTCACTCACTCCGTCACTCACTCACTCCGTCACTCACTCACTCACTCCGTCACTCACTCACTCACTCACTCACTCACTCACTCACTCACTCACTCACTCACTCACTCACTCACTCACTCACTCACTCACTCACTCACTCACTCACTCACTCACTCACTCCTCACTCACTCACTCACTCACTCACTCACTCACTCACTCACTCACTCACTCACTCACTCCGTCTTTGTTGTTGGTAGTGGTGCGATTGGTTGTGACGTGGCAAATGCTCACACACGCACGCACACGCTCGAAGGTCGGTCGCCGTTGAATCCACGTTATCGTCTTGCTTCGCCGACGTCCTTGCTCGGCGCCCTGGGTCGTGTACTCTTGCTTTTGGTCTATTGTCCTCCCTCTATAGACCACTTCTTTCTTTTTAAATAAGCCCGTCCCTGCTGAGCTGCAGTGCACCGGCTTGAAACCAGCTAGGGGTCGCCTGCCGCGCCTGGGGCGCGCGCAGCGCGCCCACACACGCAGCGCATACCAGTGACGCGCGATGCAGTGCATGCGTGTGGTGACGCGGAGAGGTCGCGTGCCGTTCCGGGCGACGGTGTCCCTGACCCTGTCTGTCGCCACGCCCGTTTAAGCACCGCCCTCCTCTCCACCTCGTCACTTATTTATTCAATCTTTATTCCCGAGGCTGTCAACTCCCGGGGGGGCGACGTGTGTTGTCACTCTTTCATCAGATGCACGCTCTCGTTGCTTAGTGCGATCTCTCGCTTGCTTTTTATTGTTCGTTCGCTAGGCTGGTTCACGACGTTGTTGTTGTGTCACGGTCTAACGGAGCCGGTGTGGCTTCTGTTGTGTGACGGGGCTGATGGTAGTTATACGTGGAGCGGCGTAGCAACGGTGTCGTCTTTGTTGCGTGACCGATGTTTGTCTTGTTTTGCTCTAGCGTCTGCCCCTGGTAACAGCATATCTGACTGTCTCGGAGGACGTAGGCGTTGCGGTTGTTTATCACGTGATTTGTTTTTTATGCCTAGACACTTTGTGAGCATGGTTCCAGCCATCTACTTGGACGAGGACAAAAAGACATACAACCACCGCTTGACTAGCAACTGAACGTTCATGGAAAATTTTCTTTCATTTTGTTACAGTTGTTAACGAACGCATTGGTCACTGATTCCCAGTTTGTTTGGTTGGTCGTTGGTTGCACATCACGAGGAACGTGCAACCAGCGAGCTCAGGCAAGCCCAACTCTTAAAATTTTGTTATGCTTCACTCGTATTAAAAAAAAAAAAAAAAGAACGTTTTCGTTTATTCTTAATCTCGGTGAGGTTTTAACGTGTAAACTAGACGACACCACAAGCTGTTCTAACGCCTGTGCTATCTGCCGTGGTGGTAGCATAACGTGTCGCCCTGCTGAGCTCTAGGACGCGGGTTCGACTGCCAGCCAAGGTGGCTGCATTTCTCCGAGGGCGAAGTGCAAGAGGACTTCCGCGTGCTTAGGTTTAGGCGCACGTTAAAAAAAATTATCAAAAAGGTAGAAAGAAAGAAAGAAAGAAAGAAAGAAAGAAAGAAAGAAAGAAAGAAAGAAAGAAAGAAAGAGAAAGAAAGAGAAAGCCTCACTGGGTCGAAATTAATCCAGAATACCGCTACTTCGCTGTGCCTCACAAAATCTCGTCGACGTTTTGTCACGTTAAACTCCAGCAATTTTAGTCTAACGTCCGTGCTGAAATACTTCTGTTGAGCATCGATTTCTCGCTTTTGTTCTGGTTCGTCAAGATGGCCATGCGGCTTTCTTACGGATGTTGCAGGGAATAATAATAATAAAAAAAGATATTTGGACTTGTGGCGTGACAGCGAGAAGAGGAGCGAAGGAAAGGGAGATCTCCACGTGTGGCCTGACCTCCATTCCCGCGGGAACAGTTTTGTGCCTTGCCGTGACGCGGAGGCCGTCGCTGGTCTTTTGACGGCTGCGCCAGAAGCTATTGCCGCTGGGGATTATCCATCCTTTTAATCGGTCGTCGCTCAGCTTAAAGCGGATTAATTTCGTTCCCTCGGCGTTATTAAGCGGGAAAGGTGGCTTTGTGTTCTTAGGCGCCCGTTTGGGCAAGCTTAAAACTTTTTAAGTCGGTGCGATGAAGTGCTTGCAGGAAAAAGCTGCTTAACGGGGGCTCGCTCGGGTTGTGCTGACTTTGTCGGTTTGCTTTCTTTTTTTTCATCGGTGGTGTATCGATCAGAACTTGTTGCTGGGCTAGTTGGTGGACGACATCTTCATTTTCGTGCTAAAAGGACAAACACGTTAGAGACAACAGGATAAGCGCGTATGAGCGTTTGTCCTGCGGACACGCGCAGCAGGACAAGAGGTGTATGGATCCCCGATGGGAATTGGTATAAAATATAGTTGTTTACATGGACCTGTATCGATCGGTGAGAGTCCGAAAACGGGGCTACATTCGTTCTTTCTCTGAAGCCTTTGAAGTCCTTTGATGCGAATCCGGGAAAAGGTTATCGACCACAGAGCAAATGTACTACCAATTTCGTTATTTGCCATATATATAGCTCTAAGTACGGCGTAAACATGCAGAGGATAACGGACGTCACTCGTGGCCAAACCCTGAAGGCAGCTCTACATTTAGATAGCATGTCCTTCGATCATAAGCTGGTTTCGGGATGCATGTACGGTCATGTATTCCTTATCAGCCATTGCGGCGTGTGACCTATACGGTGTCGACGACGAGGGGCATGGCTGTATACGCTAGGGTAAGAGGTTCTCGCGTGTGAAAATAGGCTCGCAACGAGCAGCTGTATAGCTACGATGCACGGTTTCTCTATTGATTGACGTGTGCCGCGAACGTACCGTACTTACTCGAATGTAGCGCGAGTTCTGTTCGAGATTTTTGCTACCTAAAGTCGACCCTCGCGTTACAGTCGAATACCGAAAATAACTATTTTTCTTTTTGCAGCTGCTTGACATCCGTTAAGCAGCTGCAGGAAGCAAGATAGTTCTTTCGGTATTCGAGGTTACTTTTCGGGGGGTTACTTTTCATTGCGTCCTTGGACGCAATGAAAAGTCGCCCCTCGCGTTACAATTGTGGTCGCGTTGCAATCGAGTAAATACGGTATATGCCCGTCGGTGGGTGTTGTGACGTCACGTGCCTCCTCGTGAACGTGCGTTCCCGTTGTTTCGAGCTTTGCCGGCGGTGTTTTTTTTTTTTCTTCCTCTCCCTCTCTCCCTGAGAAGTCTATTCGGGGAGTCGTGCAACCTTGAGATGAACCTTCAACATATCGACGCGACGGATGCGGCAGTGCCTCTGTGCTCGTTGCAAATTTCTTTCGCCCGCGTTGTCTGGACTGTTGCCTGTCTGGCCTGCTTTGCTGCCCCCCCCCCCCGCCGCCGCCGTCCTCCAGGCGAGGCTTCCAAGGTCGCGTCGAAATCCGTCAATCGATCGCAGCGCCACTGTGTGTCGATCGAGCGAGTTGCGTGTTGCTGCTTGCCTGGCCTGCCTACTGGCTTGGCCGATTGCTGGGCCCAGAATCAAAACAGCTGGCGGCGCGCCGTGCCCTGTAGCTGCAGTCGTAAAGAGAGCTCTGTTTTTTTGTTCGTTTGTTTCCGAGCTGGGTGACGCGCACGTTTACGGCGGTCAAGGACGGCAGGGTTGTTGCTAGTGTGACGGGGGACACTGTTCTGGGTCTTTCACGGCTGGTATTCTGTAAGAGGCTACAAAGCGGGCTCTATTTTTATTTATTTATTCAATTAAGTTACCCCGAAAGGCCCTCGGGTTTCAGGGTTTAGTACAGGGTTTAGAATGTTTAGTACAGGATCAAATGCGTGTAGAAATACACCCTTGAACAAAATTTGTTAAACAACTAGCAAGATACAAAAATAGATATAACTAGCACCCTACATAAAACACACAAGCGAAGAAATCAAACGATTGCTTGCCGCAGATATGAAAAAAAAAAAAAAAAGTCGATGTTTGATACCCTGAGGTTTAGCGCTAGGAAACGGGGGACGACCAAATTATACAGTGTGTCGTCTGTCGTTCTTGCGTCATTTCCACGCGCCCACTAGTGAATGTTTTCTTTGGACTCTGCTGCAATTCAGATCGTGTTGATTGGGTGGGGCACGATTGGCACCGGTCTTGCACACAGTGCAATCAGCACGCGCTTTCGCGAGACTACTCATTAAGTAGTAAACATGGCAGAATACCTTTCCTGATTGCCTATAGGCAGCAAGGGCTTCCTTTATTCGGCTTCAAGGCAAGTCACGTGTGTAGGAGTCGGAACAGCGGCGCTTCTCGTTTGCTTGAGAGAACGGAGAGAGCGTGGCGCCGTGCCCCAAGGTCTCTCACTTCCGGAAACACAAATGGCGGAACTCGTGTGTGTGTGTGTGTGTGTGTGTGTGTGTGTGTGTGTGTGTGTGTGTGTGTGTGTGTGTGTGTGTGTGTGTGTGTGTGTTTGTGTGTGTGTGTGTGTGTTTGTGTGTGTGTGTGTGCGTATATGTATGTGTCTGCATGTGCGTGTGTGCGCTGGTCGTAGAGTACTTACATACACGGAAAAGGAGGATCCTTGCTTATTGCTCTTGTTCTCCGCTCCCCCCCCCCCCCCCCCATTACGACTATAAATACGCACCGCAGCTGGCGCTGCTCTGATGCTTTGTCGAGGTTGATGGGAGCGGCCGACGCGAGCGTATTGCGAGAAGTATTATCTCAAAAGCGACTAGGCGCTGGGAGGATGACGATTGGTGGCACAGACTGCGCGTGCGCCTCTGCCTCTGTACCTGCTTCTCTCCTCTCCCTTACAAAAACGCGGAGCAGTGGTCTGGGCAGGGAAACTGTGGTAACGTTCTGCATCAATTCATTCATTCATTCATTCATTCATTCATTCATTCATTCATTCATTCCATACTGCGACTGAAAGTCCAAGCAGGGTGGGCAGTACATGTGAAAACTTAACAGCAAAAACAAAACACCTAGAAAAACAAAACAAAAGAAAAGGAACAGCAGCAATGTGTGCACCGTTAATAATATTGTTGCGCGGTGTCATAACATGCTTCACTAAGACCATTTAATTCATGTATGGTCATTTGGGATAAAATAATGCTAAATATCTAGTTAGTCTTTTGTTGCTAATGTGACTTGCATTCCGGAGGCCGATTGTGTGTGTGAATATATATATATATATATATATATATATATATATATATATATATATATATATATATATATATATATATATATATATAATATCAAGAAATGAAGCACACTTACGAAAACGTTCCGGCCGTGGCACGGCCGAAACGTTAACCAGTAAAAAAATATTCAATTTTCGGAAGTGTGCTTCTTCATTTCTTGACTATTTGTGCACCGGACCCACAGAACTTTCTTTTGAATTTTTTATATATATATATATATATATATATATATATATATATATATATATATATATATATATATATATATATATACACGCCCTCCAGATATATACGTATACAGACATGGGAGAGCGAGGGACATAAAAGATTCGCTTTTTCTTTTCCTGCTCTCACCAATGGCCGTTCTCACGATCGCCGAGGCACGGGGCGATTCTTCGAAGAGCGCGGTGCCAAGTGCACGCTCTGCACTTGTAATGCACCGGAGGGGCCTTGCTGTGCACGACGTCGCTGTACTTAGTATTGTGCCAGTTTGAATGCGGCTATGCGCGCGCGCGCAATCAGCGGGCGTCATTATATACTTGGCACGGCGTGAGGCTGTATAATAGTCGTGGTTCGTAGTCGATGTTGTTTCGCGTTCTGATAGTGTGTGCGGTATATATCTATGTACACGTATAGGAAGAGTGTGATGACGACTTCGGGGCGCGCGCGTTTGGTGCGGCGATAGCTGCTCTCTCTAAGGGGACAGTGCGAGAGAAGTCGGAAAGCGAGTGCGCATGCGCGTGGAGGGGTATATGCAGCGACCTACATATTCGCTCCGTTGGGTCTTTCTCTTATTTGTGCCCGGAGCTGCGCTTTCGCGAAATCGAGGCGCTCACTTTTTTTTTCTCTTTGTATACCTAATCTCACTCTTTTCTCTGTATGTCGCGTTCTTTTATTTCTTTTTGATTTTTTTCGCCCTGTCGCTCGCTCCGTCTCGTCTGATAATCTGCTTACTTCGTTTCGCTTCGCTGGATAAAATCCGGGGCCTCGGGGGGGGTTTTGTAACGGTTCTCGCATTTCGGTTAAATTCGTTCTCGCTCTGCATGGTCTCGGGAGCTACGCCGGTCTGTAACGCTGGAGTCGCCTAATTTAACTCGGCGGACGAGAAGAAAATGGATGGAAGAGTATGTTATAAAACGCAGACTGTCGTTGTGTAACGTTTCGATTTTTCTTCTACAGTTATTTATGAAACTGCAACTCCGATGTGGAGATCTTAGCGTGGCGAATATACATTTTTCAGCTCTTCACGATCTGGCACCAAAGAAACTTAAAAAAAAAAGTGTTTTGCAATGCAGCACGATGCATCACCGGAACCAAACACGCAACGAAAGAAAAGCAAATAAGTGGCAAGCAAAACACGTCCTGTGTTTACTAATCCATTTATTTACGCAACCGCCACGCGTCTGGGGGTCTGAGGTCCACGGAACTGACGTGAAAAGTCGTATACCCGAAAGCGATCCAGAGTTGAACGTATTCGTTGCGGCCGTTCGGTGCGTCTAGAGAAAAATATTGAACATCGTGACAAAGGACGAGAAAGGGAGCTCAGAACAAAGTGCTGAAATGGTTGTGTAAGCGCCCTGTTCTGAGTGAGCTCTTTTGCTCGTCCTGTACGTCGCGATGTTTTCACCTTATTTTTCTTAAGAGTAATCATTATCTTCATCATGATCAGCGTGACTGCGCCCACTGCTGGCTTCCTGAGCATACTGCCCACCATCGCTGACCGACGTGTGGCAGCACGCTTTAGTCAGGGTGTCGGCAACGCAGAACTCAGTTCTAGATATATCCCCGAGCAAGGTCCTCCGCGGTCCTTCCCGCCAGAAAGACGCCGTGAAAGCAGACTGACAGGTCTGTTTTTCGCCGCCCGATTACACGGGTCGCGAAGGGGACGTCGACCGACCACCGACACAATGCCGACGGGACCGACCTGGTTCCGCGTAAAGTCCCTAGATGTTTCCCTTTTAAGTAGAGGGGAAGTCTAGGGACTTTAGTTCCGCCTTTCCACAGCGCCTCCGTGGCACCGTCTCTGACCTTTCTTGCTTCCCATGCTCCCTTTCGCTATCCTTTTCCAATCTTCTAGTCCTTCTTTACAGTGAATCAGTATTGAAACGGTTACCAACGAGTTGAGTCGCCGTCTTTTTGAGGCTCCTGCGCGCGCGGCCCAAGCCGCCCTTCTTAGCTGACGCGCAGCGAGAAGTGAAGAGTGAGTCGTTTACCAGGCGATGGACCATTTGCAAAAGGAAAAAAAAAAAAACTGCAAGGCGGCTTTCCTGCAAGGTTCTTTTCCAACCAAATACCCTCGTTCACAGACAGCTTTTCTCGCTCATTGTGCTTTTACCGCTCCTAATTCCAGTGAAGACACGCGAGTACGACAAAACGACCTCGTACGAACCGTCAGCTTTTGCATGTTGGACGAGTCGCTTGTCGGTAAAGAAAGGGGGGGGGGGGGGGAGGAGGAGGCAAGAACACAATGAGTGAGAAACGCAGCCTGTGAACGAGAGTTTTTTTGTTGGAAAACAACCTTGCAGGAAAGCCACGTTGCAGATTTTTGCAAATGGTCCATTAGTCAGCGACGAAGTTAGGGCGCGAGTAATCAATCATCTGCACTAGGCCCGCGAACGGAATTAATATGTATATATATGAGAAGGTTGCAAGTTCGCTCCCTGTTGGGGGGCAAGTTATCTTTTCGTCCACTTTACTTTCTTCACATCTTAGACATACCTGCCAAGTCTCCCGGATTTTCCGGGAGACTCCCGGATTTCGACTATTTCTTACGTTTGTACGGCTGTCATGAAAATCTGCCGGAAATCGAAATTTCTGTGTGTGATCTGGCCGCATTGACAAAAATCCAGCCCAATCCGATCCAGGCTTTTTGTGAACCCATCGCATTTTATTGTAAACTAATTTAGGAGGCGTTCATGTAAACGTACAGTAGAATCTCGGTGATGCGAAACCGGCAGATACAAAATCGTGAAATTCCCCAGCCAAATTCTACCGTGTCTATTGGGCCAAAATTCGGATGTTCGGAACACTTTTACTCATCGCGGCGGGTGATGCGAACTTTATTACCGAAACTGTCGAGCGAAGGCCGAGACCAGCGTGCTGGAAGCTTCAGAAGTACGGGCGCGGCCAGCGCACGCACTGTCAGAACTGTTGTTATCGTTTGCCACAACCGCTGTGGACGAAACTGCAGTCGCTCTTGACCCGATCCTGTATGGGGACGACGGAACTGACAACTGCGAAAGTGCACGCGCGTCCAACCATCCAACGCTCGACCAGTCAAAGCGATGCTGCTCTCCGCAAACGCTGCGGACAAAACCGTGGTAGATGCGATCATAGATAACAAAAACGACGTAGTTTTGAAGGCACGCGCGCGGCCAGCGCACGCGGACTGAAAACGGAACTACCGTGCGCCACAAACCGCCGCGCACGAAAGCGCGGTCAATGCAACGCGATCGTCGATAGCGACTACGAGCTCCGAAGGCACGCGGCAAACGCAGCGGTAGAGTAAGGCAATAAATACGTAAAAATGGCCAGAAGGGTTTTGGCGTTCCTTTCGATCTTCGCTTAGACAATGGTGGAGCGGACTTTGGCACTTAGTTTTCAGTTGGCCTCAAGCGAAGCTTTGACCCGCGCTTTCACGCGGCAGCCAGCTGCGCTGTCCATTATTGGTCTGTTCACGTGTGTCCCAGAAAGACATACGCGAGCTCTTTTGACAGATATAGATGTCTTGTGCGTATATCGTGGCTTGAAATCCGATTTTGCTAGGTTTTTTTTATGATACGGAATTTTGGGAGATACGAATATTTTCGCTCCCACTTTGAGATTCGCACCTTCTACTGTAGTTGGGAAACACTACCCTCGTGGTGTGTTCGGCCACTACAAGCAGTTATAATACCGATGTTTTAAGCTTGCGGGGTTGGTCGGGACCCCCCCCCCCCTCCCCCCCTAGTTTTTCGCGTATTTTTTTTTTTTGGCTCAAAAAAAGAAGGTAAATCGGCGCGACCCCCCCCCCCCCCCCCCGGTTTCGGAAATCTCCCGGATTCAGAATCATGGAACTTGGCAGGTATTCATCTATATCACAGTTACTACAATACACTTAAGAGTACAATTAACATGCCCTTTAAATTTCTTTGTCTTCATTATCTGCTGGTTTTCAAACAAAGAAAACGAGCCTCGGAAATTATATATATATATATATATATATATATATATATATATATATATATATATATATATATATATATATATATATATATTATTAGTAAGGTTTGCTTGCCAATACCGCGATATGATTTGAAGGCACGCCCTAGTAGGAGACTGGATTAATTTTGGACCGCCTGGCAGCTAATTAACGTACGGTTAAATCGATAAGTACACGGGTGTTGTTGCATATTGACGCCATCGAACTACGGTCGCCGTGACCGGGAATCGAGCCCACGCCCTGGCGCTTGGCAGCGTAACATAACTGCCGCCAAACCACCGCGGCGAGTGACCAACGGAACGTTTAGTGGAAACACCCCTAACCCGATTTGTTTTTTGTTTTTTTTAGCTTAGTTTTCCTTTTCAGCGCACACTCTGCCCGTGCTGGCTCATGTCGCAACTACGAAAATCTCGTTAAAGTGCACTTTTTTTTTCCCCCTGCCTTTTCCGCTGTCCCCACCGATTTTCGTTATTGCGGGGGCTTTCAAGCCGCCTCCGTGCAAGCCGCCTCCGTGAGTCAGCGACTTCCACGGCAGAGCGCGCGCACAAAGCGTTCCGACTTTATTTTCACTTTAGTCTGAAAGGAAGAAGAAAAACGAGGTAAATGACGGTGTTTAAGCTTTACCCGCGGGATAAGGTGGTTGTGTTGCGCGGCGTGAGCGTCGGGACCTCGCCTCGCCGAAGCGCTTCTGTCTCTCTGGGCCTCTGTGTAAGCTTATTCTGTGCGCGCGTGCGAGGCATCGTGATGGGCGGTGACGTGTGGAACGAATTCCATATACCATTAACGGAACACCTACCGCCGACGCGGACTTGGAACTACGGCACCATTGGCGTTTGTTTAAGCCGGGTTAATGAATGTAAAACTTTATTTTAAGGCCTGACCACACGTGCGCGTTGCAGCGTGTCAGAGCGGGGATTTTTGACGCGGCGTCGCGCCCTCTCTCTATGGAGAGAGAGGGCGCCCGGCTACGCGAAGCTGCGTGCCCTTTCTGTCCAATGGGGAGAGGGCGCGACGCCGCGTCCGAAAGACACGCGCTGACACGCTGCAACGCGCACGTGTGGTCAGGCCTTTAGAGCTTTTCAGCGCATGCGCGTTGTGAAAGTGACCCACAGGAATCCATGTGTAGTAGAATCTCGTTCGTACGTTTCTGAAAAAAAAAAAAAAAAAAAAGGGAAATCCACACAGGGAAGGCTTACTTTGTACTGACCATTCAAAGCTACGATCACTCGGATGGCTAAGTATTAGGGTCAGTACACAGCATGAAGCTAAAACGACTAGCATAACATCGAGTACTTCTGAATAAACGTACTATCCGCGCAGTTTCACTAAAACGTCGTGCTTCGATTGACAACGATATCGCGAACTTTGGCGCAGGAGTAATTTTTCTGGGATGTCTCGATCCTCTTGGAGGGTGGGGGGAGGGTGTACCAGTCCTCGTGTGTTACCTATGGACAACGAAATACGCTTAAGGGTGTAAAAATGCCTGCTGTCTATACCTAAATTTAAGGGCTCGTTTTTTTTTTTTTTGTTTTTTTTTTCAGACGCAATATTAATGAGAACTAACAGACGCTGATGCCAAGGAAAGTACAGGGGATGTTGTTAGTAGTAATTACTACTAATAATATACCCTATTTTTTTTCCTTGGCATCATTGTCTGTTCTCATTAATATACTGTCTATACCGTGGCTTACAGTCACGCAACTTGGAAGACAAACCACGAAAGAAGTCGTCAACCAGCCGCGCCGTGCGCGTGTTTGTTTTTTTTTTTGTTTTTTTTTTCTCTGCGCAAGCGCCCGAGTGACTCATAGCCGGCGAGCTCTTTTTCGGTCGATGTGTGTGTGAGTGTGGCTGGGCGTTTTCCCGATGACTGAAAACGGGTTTGGCCTTGTGTGCTCGAGACGGCGTCCTGTTTTTTTTTTCTTTTAGTTTTTTGCTTGAACCGGACGTTGGTGTGTACACCGCGTCTCATCCTCCGTGCAGCTGTGTCTCTATTCTTTTTATTTTCGCTGAGTCATACTGTTTACGACTCACAAGACTCCGCGAATGGGTGCACTGTAGGGAGCCTACATGACCGGTCATGTAGGCTCCCTAGTGCACAGTAAGGTCCCTATATTTATACAGGGACTTTAGTGCACAGCGGAATACAGCGTCACGTCGCTATCACAAAGGGAAACGGCGAACTTGGGAAATCGCTATATGATTAAATTCTATGCTCAATTTCATCGTCTTTTTATTATTTTTTTTCAGTCGGAAAAACCCGAGCAAGGATGGTAACGACGCTATATCGAACTGTAGTGACAGTGTTGCTTCCTCTTGTTTTCGAAACGAAGGGGCTAAAATTGAGGGAAGCACCAGGAATGCCTGAAAATTGAAAGGATTCTCGGACATTGTGTGAAGGAGACGAACTAGAAATATTGGTAGACAACTTAGTCGTTGGATTGAGAGCTGAAAACAATGTGGAGCACTATGTGCAGGAAACACCGAGTGCATGTTTATTCAACTATTGTAATGTACTGATATAACTGTGAATTATTGAACTGCCTGAAATAGCTCTCCGCTGAAGCATTTAGTGTCGTGAAACGCTTTTGCACGTGCCAACTGCGTTTAGCCGCTATGACCTTTAGAATTTCATTTCATTGTTCCAGCTCATATTGCTTCTCGACTGGACCTTTTGCGAGCAACGGGTAGCCAACGGTTGGCTATCGTAAGGCAACAAATACGGTTGTGGAATTCGGTCCGAAATTATAATTCTCTGACATTGGTGTACCCAGTTGCATGATATGAATTGGACATGCCGAGGAAGGTATTAGTTATCAATATAAACGTTAAACAACTCTCTCTTCTAGAAGTATAAATTTGCGACGGCGCCGCAGAATGCGCGCCTTTCTGGCTGACGTCATGTCTGCGTGGTTTTGCACACGGACGATACAGCTGCGCAGGACCGATGTCGTATATGTCAGCCGGTATCCGCTCCTCGCCTCCCTGCTATTTTTTCAGGGAAAAGACGCGACAACTGGGACCCGTGAGTCATATGCGCGCGCCGGCGGTGTATTCGGAATTCCAGCCCGTCTCGGGCGATGCGACACAGATATGCCGCGTCCTTTGGCCGCACCTGTAAAACTGCTCGGGGAGCGGTCGGTCGGCATATACTGTGAGAAAACATGAGCGCGTCAACTCGAATACCCCAATGCGCGTTTTAAATGCGAAGCAGCTTATGGCGGAGTTCAATCCGGTGGTGGTGGTGGTGCGTCCTGACCACCCTTACTACGCATGCACAGACCCTCTCCACACACCTCCTCGCCTACGCTCCCCCCTCTCTCTCCTCTAGACATCCCTGCCCGCGGCGTCCACACCCCCCACTGCGCATGCGCTGCCCTCTGCCCTTTTGGTAAGGTTTTGGTAGGCGCCGTGACAAACAGTTACTGCCAGAACGAAAGGCTCCGCGATCAAGAGGGGTTTCACGACTTTTCCGCTAGGGGATGGGAGCATGCGCCGTGGCATTGTGAAGAAAAAAGGGCGGATTGCAAGCAATGGCGAGATTATTTCATCGATTAAGGTTGCAAAGCGGGCATGTTCATACGGCATACTTTTCATTACTCTGATAACGCAAGGAAACAGCACACAGGAAAGGCAGCGAAGACACACA
The DNA here is from genome assembly GCA_030522465.1 of Rhipicephalus appendiculatus. Classification (NCBI taxonomy): domain Eukaryota; kingdom Metazoa; phylum Arthropoda; class Arachnida; order Ixodida; family Ixodidae; genus Rhipicephalus; species Rhipicephalus appendiculatus. Next base: position 238,289 of record JALIZH010007443.1, read on the forward strand.
CATGGCTCTACAAATTGGTCTCCTTTTCGTTGACTCTGTAACGTCATGTTTTAGACAGAAAGAAACAAGCCTTTAGCTCTTCGTGGTAGACGAAGAATGAAAACAGCGCTAAACACGGGACGAGAAGAGGACACATACACGTCACTTCTCGTCCCGTGTTTAGCGCTGTTTTCATTCTTCGTCTACCATGCAGCACCAACCAGCCCAATCAAGCACATTGTTAAACTTTAGCTCTTCATATGCGTAGCATTTACGCTAGCCGAGAAAAGGTGCTTACTGTTCAGGTGGAAACCAGCCAGCGCCACGTGTTTCACAGATGAACGCGTCAGGCGCGCGGCAGATTTGTGGACGTAGCTTACATTCTTTCTAGGGTTTCAACCGACTATAATTCGGGCAACAAACATGCTTCGAAGGGATGTTGTACATCAGCCGGCTTAGACGTGTGCAGTACGTTTCTCTTTCGCCGTTGCCGAGCGCGCGGTATTTTACTGTGCGTGCTTAAAGTGCAGCGCCCTCGTTGGGTCCATTGTTTCACTTAGCCGTCCGATGTCACTTGTTTGAGGTTCTTGAACCGCGGTGGTTTGTATAATGCAAATGCATCCGTGGGAAGCTTTTAACTTTGGTGATTAATGGCGGTATACAACTCAGAGTATGGACGGGAGACGTATGACTGTTCCCCACTGTCAACTCCGAATGATGCAGTCGATCTTTTTGGAAGTGGCTTTCGGCGTTTCAGCTACGCTTTATTAGATGCGAAGCAGCTATTTGACTAGGCTGTGTAACGCTGTCCCTCCGTGCGTACGGACGAACGCGCTCCCCTCGCCGCAGGTGTTGGAGTGGTGCCAGGTAGGTCACGCCGCAGCTGCCGGCTGCTCCGCCCGCTCGCAACACCTCTGGCCCGCCTCCCGTGTCTTTGCAGTTCAAACAAACGTTTACTCGAGTAAACGCTACACCGAGTTTCGCTTCAAACCATTATTCCAGCACCCGCGTCGACGCCCGTTTCAACCGGGTCAACGCCGTGCGCACCGCTGCTGCTTCGCATCCCATCAGGGTTTCCTTCGGGGAGATGGTCCAATTTTAAATGCGAATGCATTTCATAGTCGGGCTATGTCAGGCATCCGGCGTTGTCCGGCGTTGTCCGCGGGGAGGAGGATAGGTTGAGGAGGTGTCCGCGCGCCGGCAGGTGTTATCTCTCCGCTCTCACTCTCTCTCCCATAGCAAAAGCTGCGGGCGCGCGCGCTTATCCTCGCCCCTAGCAAAGTGGAGAGGAGGAGCGCGCTCTGGCGCGTGAGGGCGCTCGCATCGCGGGAGCTCAGCGAAGCTACCGCGATAAAAAAAAAAAAAAAAAGCAGGCGCTGCGCCGTGCTCCCGACCGGGCTGCAGAAATTAGGCGCCTTTTCCTTCTTCGAACCACAGCCACCATATATAAATGGAGTGAAGCGCGCGCGAAATGCATTCGCATTTCCTCACGATTCCCTTCGGGGAGGTGGGGGGCATTTTTTTTTGTTTGTCTTTCGTGTGTGGATCCTCAACAAGCAGACTGCACACGATTACTCCCAGTATATTCACACGAAGAGCGGCTCTTTTGTGCATATCAGCCCTGCTCCTGTCTTACCAATTCCGTGCAGTCTGTAGAAGACTATCGGGCTCGTGCGAACCGCTCAGTAGGACAAGGGGTCCGACTCTATTAAGGGGTCCGGCTCCCTGTAAAATCGCTTCTTGCGTATAACGCAGTCAGCGATAAAAAGCGTAGCCTCCAAGCTGTCTGGTTCCGTTATCCCGGCAAAAACCCATCTCCGAGGCCCTATATATTTCGGATAACCACGGAGCTTCTTTCTGGCGACGCTTCCTCGGCGTACACACGCTTCAAGCGTTGAGCCCGTTGGAGAGGTGGTTGGCGCAATACCGTGCGAAGAGAAACGTGGTACTTGCGAGAGGGGCCTCACTTTATGGCTCGCTTCGGGAGAAACCGAGGGAAAGAGACGACCCACTTCACACAATTAGTTAAGAAGCTTCCGTGTGCGCATTCCCCGCGCTCACCGGCGGCGGTAGCAGCGGCGGCCAGGGCGATTCAGGCTTTCAGTGGGAAACAAGCCGCGCTTCTGCTTCTTCTTGTCCACTTTCCTGATCTTTTTCTTTTTCTTTGTTTTCCTTTCTCCCCTACATGGCAAACAGGCCGCGTCCGTGTTGGGCATCGCGTATATAACCTTCGCTGCAGCGCGGTGGCAAAAGGACGCCGCGGTGGTGTGCCGTATTTAACGGACTACAGCCTGCGGATCATGAGTGTGGGAAATATAACTTTCCGTGCTTGGCTGCTTACCCGGAGGTCGCGGGTTCGATCCCGGCCGCGGCGGTCGCATTTCGATGGAGGCGAAATGGTAGAGGCCCGTGTACTGTGCGATGCCAGTGCACGTTAAAGAACACCAGATGGCCGAAATTTCCGGAGCCCTCTACTACGGCGTCTCTCATAATCATATAGTGGTTTTGGGACGTAAAACCTCAGATATTGTTATTAAAGATAATGTTCGCGTGATCACAACCAAGGGCGCTGTCTGTATGCCCAGGGGCGTCGACAGGATTTTGTCCTTGGTGGCGCAAACCCGTGTGGCATCATGACGGGGGGGGGGGGGGGGGAATGAGGGTGAACTCTGGTGTGGCTTAGGCGGGGGGCAACTCCTGCTGTATTTTTTTTTTGGGGGGGGGGGGGGGGGGGGCGAAGAGGGGGGGTGTAAGTGCCTCTTTTGCACCCCCCTGCCGACTCCCATGTGTATGTCTGACATCTTTTTTACATCTTAGACCTGCTCGAGAAAAAAGATAAGGGGCGATTCAGTGGTAAGTGCGTTGGAATTACCACTAATTACTCTGGTTGCCTTCATTTACCTTGAATGTCAACGCTGAACGCAGAGCTGGTATTATGCGAGTCTACACGGTACGTCAGCCAAACGCAAAGGGTGGGCCTCGCAGTAAAGCACGCTCTTTTTCCCCTCTATGTGCAGCTTCTAATTCAAGCGTACTAATTAACCGTTCTGAGAAAGGCATAGTGATTTCGGCTAATTACTGTGCCATTATTACATATATTTAGGGGTCCAAGTTATTTGCGTTCTTCAACACCTGTTTTATTACTCTACCTACATGTTACATGCTTTTTATTTCATAATACAAATTCATTATGCTGTACCACTGTATATCATATGTACCCGCCCCTTATGTAATTCCCATTTTTATGATTGGTTTTCGTAGGAATGATATGAAACTGTTGGATAATACATTTTTCGCTTCAAAGACTATGCTTCTCGGGGCCAGTTTGAAAGTCCTTGTAGACTGCACAGCGGATTCAGACTATTTAGAAATGACATTTGAAGCCCATCTTTGTCTCAGCGGGCCCTGAACACACGGTATGGCTTATATTCCGGAAAGTACGGTACATAGCGTATGCTGGCTCTCTGCATGCGATTGCCCCACTGGCTCTTCTGGACTGCAGAGTGTGTTCGGTGTTCGGAAAGGGGAGGGCTTTAGAAGAAGGCCGGCGCTGAATAATGCAGGAAGGCCGCTAGTGGTGGTGGTGGTGGCATTCACCATCCCCGCTGTATATAAGGCCGCTGTTGTTTATTAATGGAGCGAGGCATCCGCTGGACGAGGAAATTGCGGCGATGTTGCCCCGTAATCTGCCGGAAAAGATGGCGCCCGAAAGTTGTGCCAAATTCCGATCTAAATGCTGATTGCTGATTGGGCCACTATTGACCCTCGGCGGGTATCTTCAAAACTGAAGGGTGCAATGATTTCTCTCCCTCTCAATGTATTCGACTTCTTTTGTGTGTGTGTGTGTGTGTGTGTGTGTGTGTGTGTGTGTGTGTGTGTGTGTGTGTGTGTGTGTGTGTGTGTGTGTGTGTGTGTGTGTGTGTGTGTGTGTGTGTGTGTGTGTGTGTGTGTGTGTGTGTGTGTGTGTGTGTGTGTGTGTGTGTGTGTGTGTGTGTGTGTGTGTGTGTGTGTGTGTGTAGGTGCGTGCGCGCGCGCTATGGTGCCACTAAAATTTTACCGTCTCGTGTTGGCACGGCAGTGGTTGAAGTTCGATTCTGTTGGCCACCGTGAGCAAAGGAGAGTGAAGTCGTGGGGTTCGAACGCTGGGCCGAGGGTCGCGGGGTCGAATCCCTCGACCCGAGTAACAGCGGCCCGAGTAATGAGATTTAGGTGCAGGTTAAAGAACCCCAGGTGGTCGAAATTTCCGGAGCCCTCCACTACGGCGTCTCCCATAATCATATCGTGGTTTTGGGACGTAATACCTCAGATGTCATCCTCTTCAGTTTCGTACACCGTTCTCTCTTGTATCCTTCTATATTTATCACCGTTACCGACACTTGACGGCGTTCATTTGCTCCTTCATGGTTGGGCCCAAACAGAATTCCCGCTTAACTATTTGCTTGTGAAACGTGTCAGCATATTGAAATACTTGCAAGGTAATCGTTTTCAGCCTTGACTTTTTTTTTTTTTTTTTTTTTGCCCTCTTTTTTATTTTAAGACCGTTTTGCCGCGTTCGCGTTATCCGAGTGCAAAGCGACCGTAACGGCGCCCTTGGCAACGTGCTGCTTTTAATAGTAATTAGGCGGCCTTAGACGAGCCGTTGCTAACAGCGTGGCAGCATTTAACGCATTGCGTAACTGCATGCGGTCGTTGCTAAGTGACCGTCCGCACGGCGTATAGTTCTGTGTCGCGCTTGTGCGGCTATACGTGGTTTCCTTGAATGGCGTTTGAGCGAATGTTTGATTCATGGCAGATGTGGCGCGATGCCCTAACCAGATACTCCTTTTTCAAGAGAAAAAAAAAAGACAAAAAAAAAAGCTGGTAAAAGATTGGATCTGCGGCGAGTAGTTTTCCGACCGAAAGGTGACCTTTCTCTCCCGCCTCTTTTTTTTTTTTTTTTCATATCATTATACGCCTTTGGTGCGAGTCGTTCAGAATTGGAACGTTCGATCGACAGTTTATACAGTGACCCCGCGATGCGACTGGCCAAATATAAAGGTGCTGGTCGAAACTTTGTTGCCGCGTTCTCGTAGCCTTTCGAATGCCTGCTGTTCACCAACTAGACAGGGCCGTGCGAACTTGTAATTTCAGTGCAAAAATTTCATTAATGGGAATTTATTTCGGGTTCTTAAACCTCATTATTTGATCAGATTTTTACGGCTGCGTGGACGGTAGAATCCCCACATACCGAGTATGTGGTAACTCGCGCGATGGACACACGATTCCAACCATGTGGTTAGAGGTCAGCCGAAAGGAATATATATATATATATATATATATATATATATATATATATATATATATATATATATATATATATATATATATATATATATATATAATATATTACAAGCCAGATATTAATAAGGCGAGTGTACTGCGGTCAAGCGGACCGCCTTCGTAATCGAGCAATGCGTGGTAAATGTATTGCAGGATTTCACGGGGACTGGAGCTGTGCATTCGCTTGAAATATCTGAGAAATAATTCTGGAGGCGACGCTAACTGAGCCGCTCTCAAGAAAACCGTCTGTTCTTTCAATTGACTCACTAAATTAATTTTCTCTAATTATCCTGACAGTTAATTGGCCCTTCGCTTTAGTTAATTTATGCTCCGATATCATACGTGCCCATGAGTGTAACTCTTGGCTTAAACCAGTACCGTCGATTTCGTACCAGTTTAACTTTCTATGAAAGAAAAAAAAAAACGATCCCGGCCTCGGCGGTCGCATTTCGATGGAGGCGAAATGGTAGAGGCCCATGTACTGTGCGATGTCAGTGCACGTTAAAAGAACACCAGATGGTCAAAATTTCCGGAGCCCTCCACTACGGCGCCCCTCGTAATCATATCGTGGTTTTGGGATGGTAAACCGCAGATGTTATTATTATTATTATTATTATTATTATTATTATTATTATTATTATTATTATTATTATTATTATTATTATTTAGAGAAAAAAAACAAAGATAAAAGTATAAGCCTCGAGCGTTTTTCTGGACACTGTCAAACCTTACCAGTTGACTTTTGAACGAATTAAAGAGGCGTCCATCGTAGCAGACCTGTGAAGAATAAGAGCTGACAATGTTGAAGAAATGTGCTGTATGGAGAATGTCTGGAGTAGCACAAACTCGCTACCAGACCAATCTGTTGAAGTAATGTGCTGTATGGAGAAAGTCTGGAGCAGCACCAACTCGCTACCAAATTAATCTGTTGAAGTAATGTGCTGTATGGAGAATGTCTGGAGTAGCACCAACTCGCTACCAAACTAATCTCCTGCCCGTTTTTTTCGCGAAGCCTTTCCTGCGCGTTTGCGAAGCTGCTTGCGTGGCAGGCGAAGGTTTCCCCGGCTGCAGGCTTTTTTGCGGTGCCGACGCCCGATAAGCCGCCGTTGGTCGTCGAGGAAAGGGGAAACCCAGTGGAGAAACGCCGCGTGTGACCTGCCGCATTTTCAGTGCGAGTGTTTGCGTCGTAGGCTGTTTACCTTTGCACCGTTAAAACGGTCATCCGCTTTCTTCTTTCTCTATTCTCCCTTTGTTATATCTTGTATTCGCCAGTGCCTCGGGGAGTTTGCCGTTACCTAGGGCTACGTCAACAAAAAAAAAAAAAAAAAAAAAAAAAAAAAAAAAAAAAAAAAAAAAAAGAAAAAAAAAAGAAAAAAAAAAGGCGGGGTGTGTGTGTGTGTGTGTGTGTGTTGGGGGGGGGGGGATTAGATGTGGCGTGCTTATGTCAACAAAATTGGTCATGTTTTGTGACGGTTATTTTTTGTTTTTATTTTAATTTTTTTTGCTCTGGCTGTGCTGCGTCGTAGGTACTATCGCGCTCAGTATGAGCTACATCACGCGAGCGCGTGGCCCAGTGCACTGCAAGGTTGCACAGTGGCGCCGATCGTGGCATATTTTAGAGTTATTGGGAGAGAGTTTGGCTGTTCCTGTGAGCGCGCATCACTCCCAATTGCTTGCTTTCATCATCGACTTCCTTTATTCGAAGGAACGTTTTGCCATTTATTTAGCTTTACTGAAGAAAAATTTGAAGCTTGTGTATCAAGCCACGGGGCAGTTATCATTTTCGAAGCTGATATCACGACAAGGCAAAACGAGGGCGAGCGTAAAAGCAAGGGAAGGCGATGCGCACTTAAAGGAACGGCTAAACACTCCCCTGATAACTGGAAAATATGTCACGATCGGCGCCACTGTACAACATAACAGTGCGCTTGGCCACGCGCTCCCGCGGTGTATCTCATACTGAGCGCGATAGTACGTCGCACTTACCGTATTTACTCGAATCTAACGTCGATATATAATATAGCAAAAAAGAAAGAAACTTCAAAATATGAACGGGGGATTTGACTTTCCTGCGGGCACTACCTATTGATCGCTTACTGTTCGGCTAAGCTTGCAGGAATGTGCCCGCCAGTCACAAAAAGGGCGGGCGTATTCGTGATCGCGCTGCGGAAGCCCTTACCGGTGAGAAAAAATCGGGCAACGCCCTTCGGACCTAGCGTTTCCCGCTTGCTTTCGTGCCGTCCCAATCGAAACGCACGGACGACATTCGTCGCCGGCACGCACGGTAAATGGCGTGCGCGGTCGTAATTATTGCTTCATTCCTTCCGGCCGCCTTCGAGGAAGAAACACCGCGCTGCCGTGCGACGCTATTTCATTGCCCGCCGTGTGTGTTTTTCTCTGGCGTGCGCGCGCGCGGTGATTTACTGGCGCAAACAAAACCGACGAAGCACTGCGGTATCTGCGTCCCTTTTTTTTTTTTTTGTTTGTTTGTTTGACTGCCAAAGACAGCGACTGTGGAGTGACAGCGTTGCGATGCAGTCTTGTTTTCGTTCGAAGGTTTGGCGCGCACTGCTTTTTTTGGACGTTGTCGCTAGCCGTTTTCCACCGAAAGGAAAGAAAAAGCACGTGAGGATTCCGCTGCATCCTTCTCCTTTCTGATCACGTGACGTGCTTTTTGCTCCCTCCCGCACGCCTATCTGTGTTCTCTTCTCCGTGTCCTTGCGTTGAAAAGGGAAAAGCTAAAAATTAGAAGAAAAAAAAAGAGTATCGCTTCCACGTGATCGTTCTCTGTTGCTGTGGCATTGTGTGTGGGTATGCGCCTCGACTACCGCTGCTTCCTTGTTTGCACGTGACAAGTTCAGCGCTCCGCCAAGCTCGCGTCTCGTTTCGCTTTTCTTCTACTACTTATCCTCGTGACGTTAAACGAGAAAAAAAAAAAAAAAGTGAGGATATCGTTTCCTCGTGATTCCAGCGCTGTCGCTGCGGTAGAGTGAGTTATTTTTCTGTGTGGCGTTGGCAGAGTCCTCCTCCGACCCTCTCGCTAGCCGGTGTGCAAAACCCTTCCCTCCTTCTCAGCTTCGCTCTCCTACTTTTCGCTGCGTATGTATCGTCGTCCCACGCGCGCTGCAGTTTGGAAAACTTCGCTCCCGCAGCAGCAGTTGCTGTGCCCTGCCTACCGAGCCACACCCCGTCCGTCCGGTGTGTTTTGGCACGTGCCACAACCTTCTTGTGGTTTTGGTGTTGGCGGAGTCGACTCTCCTCTCCGCGTGGCGGCCTCGCTAGACGGGGCGCCGCCAGCAATTTCCTCCTCTCTTTCTTTTTGTTTTGGGCCCGAACGAGCTTTAGTCCTTGCTTGTTGTAGTTTTAAGGCACGTAAGGTGTCGTCCTGCTGTTCCAGAGGAGGCGGTTTCGATTCCCAGGCATCACGTGTTGACTACGTTGAGCGGTGGCAAATGGGTGCTGGCGATAATTCTGGCGGGGTGTCGGCTGCCACCCCCCATACCTTCGCTTCCTTACTGTACCACGGAGGGAACGGAATTGAGCAGATAAATTCAAACTTTCAAACTTCTAATGTTTATTGTGCCTCCACTTTTTTTTTGTGCATCTCATGCCGCTTGCATTTGCCAGAGTTTCCGAAGTTTTTGTTGGTTTGCGTGTGTGTATTATTATGGCTGACAGTATTCTGCCTACCCCTACGTGTTCTCAATTTATTCAATTATATTTTTGTGCTTCCCTTGTGGTGTATACATTAAATAGCAGTAGCTAGCCAAACGTTTCACTTAGCCCGCCTCTACGGTTGCATCGTTTTTCTGTGCATCGCTGCTAACGCGGAAGCGTTTTCAAGAGGCTGTAGGCCGCGCGCCGCATCATTCTGACATGATGCGAATTTTAGCTCCCAAAATGAAAAATATATCCAATTTTTTGTGTTGTGCCAACGCTACAGAACTCGGCGTCACATCGCGGTCTTTCTCTGAAAATCTTCGAACTCGGCGTCACATCGCGGTCTTTCTCTGAAAAAGTATCGCGGCAGTGGCTTTAGTTGCGCGACTCGCTTCGGCGAACTACGTAGCGGTCTCCTCCTGCAGCTACTGCGCGTGCGCACGTCGTGTTTCCTCCGCCGGGCGCGCATGGAGTAGCGATAATCGCCGGACCGGGACGTCACGGTCAGCGCAGTTCCTCGTTTTTTTTCGTCTGGTCCACGCCATGTTGTACGTGTACGTGCAGGCGTCTGTATGCGTACTCAGTGGACCCGCACGTGCGGCGTCGTGGAAAGGTATACGACGCGACCATTAAGACATATTTTTTTTATTTCAGTGTGTGGAGCGCGCGCCAGCACGAAATACAGTGCCGCGCTTTTGGACGTGCATACATCCGCATAGGAAGGGGCGCCTTGTTTCCGCCTGTTGCGGTTTACTATAGACTTCAGTTTCCGTTTTCCTCGCCAACCGCGCGTTTTACGAAGTCGTGGTCGGCTTTGTACGCAGTAAGCCAGTTTACACCCTTAAGGCCTGACCACACGTACCCGTTGCAGCGCGTCATCGCGTGGCTTTTTGACGCGGCGCCGCGCCCTCTCCCTATGGAGAGAGAGGCCGCGTGGCTGCGCGAAGCTGCGCGCCCTCTCTCTCCATAGGGGAGAGGGCGCAGCTTCGCGTCAAAAAGACACGCGCTGACGCGCTGCAACGGGTACGTGTGGTCAGGCCTTTAAAGTTTTGCCGTGTCTATAACTACACTCGGCGACAACTTATCTTGACATTGGAGCGAAGGCTACGGAGGCCGGGCTTCCGCACATTCGTGTTGCTCCGCAAGTAGTACGGCAGCTTGCGGCTGGTTTCGCTTTTGCTCGCTCGCATCGTTAACGCGTTTAGAAAAGAACATGTACAAAAAGAACACGACACATTTCGATGGTTCAGTGTACATTTTAGTCATATTACGAGTATATTTTTCTTGGAGAAATAAATAGCGCGTTTGTGCGGCCGCACACTGACCCACTACATCATGGACGCCATGTTTACTTTGGAAAAAGGGCGTGCTGAAATATAGATGGTGCTCTCTATGAATTTTAAAGAAAAGGAAGGCATTCTTGCAAAGTGACCAATAACTGTATTTTACCTACGACTTCTCGCAACTGTCGGAGTCTCATAATAAATAAAGCAATGAGGCCAATGATAAAATTATCAGTAAACTTAAGTACTCTTTCTTGGTGCGGTAGCAGGCATGCGCTTTGGTTCTGTAGCTTCCGCAGTGCTGTCTGTTCGATCCCGGCCGCGGCGGTCGCATTTCGATGGAGGCGAAATGGTAGAGGCCCGTGTACTGTGCGATGTCAGTGCACGTTAAAGAACACCAGATGGTCGAAATTTCCGGAGCCCTCCACTACGGCGCCCCTCATAATCATATGGTGGTTTTGGGACGTTAAACCCCAGATATTAAGGCCGAGACAGACGGTACGATTTTCCATGCGATGCGGCGTCCGGCGCGGCATCGCATGGTGACGTTTCGTGACGTTTTGTGACGTTTCATCGCATCGGACCGCCGCGCCGCATGCCCGGCGAGCATCAAACCGGGCAGATATTTTGGTCGCCGCCGGTCGCCGCATCGGATGGTCGCATGGCCGCAGCCAATGACAGCTCGGGAGAAGCGTGTCGTCACGCCGCTGGTGGTGCCATCTCCCTGAGAGCGGCGACCGTGGCCAAGGCGAGTCGATGGAGTCGGGCCTCGGAGCATTCGCCGACATTGCCGCTCGCGGCGGCGTGATAAACATGGAGTACATTTCACTTTTGACGTGAAAGAATTCCCGATTGAATAAAGTGATGTTACAACTGTGCCATTTCTGCAAGACAACGCCCGTTTCGAAACCACTAGTGAGATCGCGAGCAGCGATGCAAGCCCATTTCGCAGGTAAACACAGCGGCACCGGCGTCTCGGCGAGCCGTCGCGCTTCGCTTCCACCTTTGCTCTTCACATCGATGACGTCGAGGAAGTTTATAGCGCATGCTAACGCATTACGTACGAGTGCAAAGCTTAACCGTGTTGGCAAAAATAAGCGCTCTACGACGAGCTCGCGTGTGATTGCGAACGGCGCAGGTGACAGCCGGCGCCCGCCATGCTAAGCCTACCCATCGGAGTCGTGAGTGACGGGGTGCTGTTGCCGCTGTTGCGACGTGCTTGTCGTGCACGAAGGCGTAGTTTTTTTCATTATTTTCTCATAGAACGAAGCGTGGCTGTGCAAAGTGGTTTGTTTTGTGCTTCATTACGAGGATACGAAGTCTTCCCAGTGCGCATGCCGAGGCGCCGTATGTGGGCGGAGCCTTCCGCTGATTGCTCGTTCGCCCCATGTGTCTCGAAACGTCGTACGCCGCATGCCGGGCATCCGACGCCGCACGTCGCATCGCATGCAAAATCGTACCGTCTGTCTCGCGCTTTATGAGTATAACACCCTTGCACCCGAGTAAAAGGGTGTTTTCACGTATCAAAACACCCATACCATAGGGTGTTGCCCCCTGGCCTAACACCCTTAAGGGTGCAAAGTGGTTTGCAGTGTGCGTACAGTCGGCCACAAAATAATCCGTACCACGCGAGCGCGCGGCGAAATTGCCGTCTGTTGTCGAGAGTATAAGCTGTGCTCTCGAGAGCAGACGTCTCTCCGCTAGACGGCGCAGGCGGCAATTCTGTCACGCGCTCGCGTAGTCCGTATTGTTTTGCGAGCGACTGTACAACCGTAGTTCTTTCCTCTGATTGGCTGAGGACAGTTCCAGCTGTACACGGAGGTAGCTGAGCGGGCATGCTATAACGCCTCGTCGCGATCGTAGAACAAGGATAAGGGCACGCAATGATTTCGACAAACGCGGGTTTCAGTGTCTGCACCATATAGAGCTATTTTAGGTAGTGTCACATTCTACGGCTTTAAATTCTGCAGTATCGGTGATTCAGGTCATTGAGGTCTGATATGGTATTGAGGAAGTCGACAATAGGGAGTTTTCGAACAGGAACCCCCAATTGTTTTGGGGCCCCAATGAAATAGCGTCGAGGCCAGTGCGCATGCGCGAGACCCAAACAGGGTTTGGGTTTTGCGTTGGGTACGCTATTGCTGGAATTTAGCGGGAGCCCCAAAGCCTGCCCCAAAAGCTTTGCGTCAAGCAAACATGACGGCAGCAACTGAAGCGACGGTTCTCTGCCTACACTAGTGACCTAAAATAGGAGGGGGGGGGGGGGGTATCCAAAGCGCCGCAGACCCTACTCGAAAACTCTTAGCTACTGGTTGACTCAAAACGAGCACACCCAAAGGGCTTTGGGGCCCCAAAGTTTGGCGACCTGTGGCGTCATCATGAGATCATTTAATTACGTCATCACATGGTTGTTGTTTTTTTTTTTTCATCACTCTTGCTGACACCACCGACAGTTACTTTTCGCCTTCGACGAAACACCTAAGGCTTTCACCTTAAAACGATCCGCACTATAACAGCAACTTGTTGCATTCTGCACCAGCGTCGACCGTGGTCGCCTGTAGTAACGTAATGTCGATGTGTTAAATCAGTTGCACCGATGGCTCGTGTGAGTGCGTGTATACGCATCATGCATGATGCAGGAAGCGCAGCGTGCGTGGAAAAGGCGGTCAGCCGCCCCGGCGGCGCGCAGCAGCGCAAGAGGAGGGCGGCGCGACTTCGGGAACGGGAAAACCGGCGCGCGGTTTCCGACGTGCGCTCCCTCCGTGTGTAGTTAACCTCGAAGCCTCGATGCACGGAGCGTCGTCATTGCGGGTTACCCCCCCCCCCCCCCCCCCCACCTCTGGTTGGTTTGAGTTGGTGCGCGCGCAGTGGGGCGTAATGGCCGCTCGGCCGCCGGTATGTGTAACGCCTCGTCGCGGACCTGGTTGTTGCTGTTGTCCGGATGTTGTAACATGTATCTCCAACGGGTGGATAGAGTGGCCTCCGGATACGCTGCGCTCTTGAGCGGGAAGCTCCGCCGGCGTCTAGGTGTGCGGATGGGGGGGGAACCTCCGGTGTAGGAAGTGGAAATCGCTTTTTTTGTCATTCAGTCGCTGTCCCGCCTCGCCGTCAGTGGCTTTGGCGTTACGCCGCGCTGAGAGCGAGGGTTGCGGGCTCGATTCATGGCCTGCCGCTTGCCAGTGAGATGAAATGAAAACAAAGCAAACGAAGAAAAAGAAAACGTTCCCACAGAGGAGGAGCAATCGGCTCTATTTACTTAGTTTGTAAAGTTTGCTTACATTTGGGATGATTTGGCATTGATGAGAGATGCGGCGTTTTTTTTAGGTGCGAAGCACCTTAGTGGCTAGGCTTGTGGTCGTCTCCTGTCGTTACGCCGCATCATGTAGTCACGGTCCATCATAGAAACGGGTATGCGCCAGAATGGGTTAATCCCGCTACTCGCCATTGGTCCACTAAAAACGAAGAAGACAACAGTTAGCCCAACAAATAGCCGACGTCCGATGTCGATAGTGTAGCTGAAACATGCTTCCCTACATGCCCGGTTTCAGGCCTGGCACCACTAGTGCCTCATCAAAGAAATCCTCTCCCAAAGCAATGTGGTGAATTACCTCGGTCAGGCCCTTCTGTCTCTCATTGTTCATTAGCAGCGATTTTGCTGTGGGAAACACCGGCGCACACTGCATTCTTCGCCCCTCCCCAGGTTTCACATTAGTGGAGCTGAAACACCCTTCCCCTACATGCTTCGCGCCTCCACGGTCTTTGTTTTTTTTTTTTTCCCTCTCCAAATGACGCGTTGTTCATATTTTCTCAACTGTGTGCAATTTCATTTTGCTTAAGCATCTACTTTGCAAATGAGTTCTGCAGAATTCCGCAAGGCGGCGGAAGGTAAGAAAGGGAAAATAGACAACCACCCGTTTGTAGCACGAAGCCACAGGTGGTTGTCTATTTTCCCTTTCTTAAGCATCTACTTTGTAAGAAAGGTTTTGTTCCTCTGGTTTGTAACAACTTTAGCTGAGTGACATGCTATGCGTATTTCTTCCATTGTAGGCTGTTTCGTTTTATGTAAGCTTCGACATTGCACGCAATGCACTTGTTTTTCTCACGTCTGTAAGCACTCCTGCTGAGGCCGTCTGATCAGAAGCTGCCTGTACTTTTGAATAAAAATGAATAAACAAACAGATGGCGCGGTCCCTAGGGTGGTGCCACGTGGGTAGCGAGCCTTTCGGCGCAGGCAGAAATAGCTAATTGTTTTTCCTTAATGGGAGTTTTAATGAGCTCTTCCCACGCTGACCGTGAGGGAGCCGGCAGGAACATTTTGGGGGGGGATGAAAGCCTTCACAGCCCCACAATATGTGATATGGTGTGGCTAATTCCTAGCGCTGCAACTTTTGGCGGATATGGTTACACGTTCAGCCAGAAAAAGTTGGCACTGTGGTGCTGTCATATACATTCCAAAAAAAAAAAAAGTATTTGCTTGTTATTACTCTATTTGGTGAGTCGTGACTTCCCACGTGCATTACTCCCTTTATATATACACGTTTACTCTCAGACTCTCAGAAGAGCGTAAATATATATATTTTTTTTCCAAGAGAGAGTTAACATGTATCTTTAAACAGAGTTATATAAGTGGGAAGGCTGGACTCTCCAAATAGAGTAAACAAGCAAATCGTTCTCTGCTTAGTGTAGTGCACAGCATTATTGGAGACTGCTTATTGAACTTGCGCTGTTTTGGTTGAAACCATTAACGTAAGCACCAGGATACGAAAGCGTTAGTAGTAACGAGAGATACCTCAAATAATACTGCGTGCGCTATGACGATCCCCGATTGAATACGTTTTAATGCTTCGACGTATTCAGGCTAGCATCTCAGTGTAAAACAACGCGGTACGGTAATTGTACGTTTCGTCCATGAAACACAAAGTACGCATCGAAATTATCGCAGTCCGCCTCGGTGGGACAGTGGTTATGCTGCTCGGCTGCTTACCCGAAGGTCGTGGGTTCGATCCCGGCCGCGGCGGTCGCGTTTCAATGGACGCGAAATGCTATAGAGGCTCGCGAACTGTGCGATGTCAGTGCACGTTAAAGAACACCACATGGTCGAAATTTAAGGAGCCCTGCACTCCGACGTCCCTCATTAATCATATCGTCCGTGACGGAAATGACGTCAGGAAAAAGGGCACGTCACTTTTCTGACATCGATGTGATGTATGTGAATGCGCTTTCCGGTTTGAAATTCAGTTTCCGTTATAGCGCTATGAAAGGCGCCTCTTATATGGTCAGAACTTATCGTTGTCACTGTGTTTTGGGATGTTAAACCCCAGATATTATTATTATAAATTAATAAATAATCATCTTATGAATGTTTAGACGGGTGCAGCACGGGACACAGAAAGGAATCGAAAAGCGTGCATTCACGATGTTCACATCAGCTGCACTCTGCACTAGCTCTTTATGCCCGCTCCTCGGCCTTTCACTGTCGTGACAAGCATTTACCTCTTATAGCTGATTCAGGAAGGCCTTCGGCCTGTCTTCACTCGCGCTATCATTTTTCATCACCGTCCGTCATCGCCTCATCAGCTCGTGTTTCACCTTTCGCGCCGTATTTCCACTTGAATGTTGAGGTTGGCCCAGATCGGGTTGGCGTCGTTCTTTCAATGGCGCTTCACCATCATCTCCACGCCTTTTACATTTTGATATGTGTTCGATCATCCGCAACATTTTCTCATACTTATCATTAAGGTAACCGCCTGCAGAACACGTCGCTTCGAAAGAACTGTGGGGTTTGCGATGGGAGGAGGGGGGATGTGGGTAACAGCCATTCAGTACCTGGATTAATGGCTTTGCGAAAGCGTCGATCCTGTGTGCAGGCGGCTGATCTAATCTCTGAGCGCAGGGCTTTTTTGTTCGCCGCCTGTACGGCTCGTGTTTTGGTACCGCGTTGTGTAGCTCTTCGTGTGGCGCACGTGCGTGCGCGTTCGGCGTCGGAATACCCCTTGCGCGATAGCAGCCTCTCCCAATCAGGCGCGGTGGAGTTGATCGGTGCCACGGATCCTGTTTCCGCCAGGAAGAAGCGTTCTCGAGGCGAAACTCGTGTAACGGTTGCCTAATGACCATCGTTTCAACGGCACCGAGAGGAAATGAAAGGAAGGACCCGGCAAACAAGCTGGGCTGTAGTGTGTAAAAGCCGACGCCGCGGCTTTCGTCACTGTCGAGGTCGCCTTTCGTGCGAGCCCGCATACCCGGAAATTGCCTCGCAAATTATTGCTCGCTCATTGTTCGCACGCACGCGCGCCCAGCTCGTCACGACGTGTCGATATCGTTTCATTTTACACGGAAGTGTTTGATGCCAGGCTTCACCAAAACAGTACAGCGACGTTATTTCAGTCACGAAAATGACATCTTCAGTAAACTGCCACGCTTTCAGTGACGTCATTTCCGTTACGGAAATAGCGTCTTGAAAAGCCGAGCTTTTTTAGCTGCGTACCGTACTCTTTTGTGACTCCGTCCGTGACGGAAATGACGTCAGGAAAAGGGCCCGTCACTTTTCTGACATCGACGTGATGTATGTGAATGCGCTTTCCGGTTTGAAATTCAGTTTCCGTTCTAGCGCTATGAAAGGCGCCTGTTATGGTCAGAAATTATCGTTGTCACTGTGGTCATTATGCCCTGTTACCGAAAGTAATGGAACGAACCCCAGAAGGCACGTCGAGTCGTGCGCATCGCAGCATTGGGTCTAGGGGTGTAATAAGCTTTCACTGTACGTATACATGCGAACAATGCGCTGTAAATCTGCTGCCGTATTTTGCAGTGGACACTATGCACACTTGTGCACAGCGTCTGCTGCTCTTGATTGGCTTGTATTATTTATTTTCTGCGTCGTGGTCAGAGAACAAGACGAGCTGCATGTGCATGCTGCGTTGCTGTTACCCGGCCAAGGCGGACTGCCAAGGGTGCAGTATTAAGTGTATAGCCTGCTATTTATTATTGCTTTGTGCGAAGCCGCTGGGAAAAACTACGTCCGCACACGTTGGCGTGCGTGCTTGGACTGAACGTTTCCGTGCAGCGGCGGCACAGGGAAAGTCTATGCGTCTGTGCGGGCACGGAGGCACGCTCTGTGGCGTGATACATGTCGCCATTGTGCGCAACGCGCTTCTCTACGCCGCTTGTGAGACGGAAGTCTATGGCGTCGCAACATCAAATGGTGTAGTATACATAAATCCGACATACCTTTTGCCTCGCCGCAGCTTCTGTTTTAGTGCTTTGGTCAAAACAACGCCAGCTGAGTTCATATTATTATTATTATTATTAACTCCGCAGGCGTTGTTATCGTGCGTTAACTTAATTATTAAGACTTGCGTAGCGTGCTGCAAGTCTGTATGTAGAAAATAAGTGGGAAAATCGTTCGTCGTTGTCAACTCTCAAACCAGCGTCTCCAGTGCTTCGAGCTTAACATAGACCTATTAAACCTACAATATATATATATATATATTTATTTATTTTTTCCTTAAGCAAGCACTACCTTTCGTGGGGCCTCTGTCTTCATCCTCCGCCGATGCTTTCTCCCGTGGACAGAGACGTCTATACAGTCGTGAACACTGTGGAAGGGAACACTGAAACTGACTTCGAAAGAACATAGTGGCTATAAACGCAGTTGTCCAACACGAAAGTGTTCATAACGCTGTATGTTGAAGCATGGTAGAGGCTAGCCGATCGCAGAAAGTCTTTAGTTCGATAGGAGCGCGCTTACTTACGCTGTTATTATTGCGGTGATTGCACACAGAGCGTAAAAATCTGGGCCGAGTCGTTTGATCGTTGCAAGCGGCTCATAAATGGGACATGTGATGTGTCCTGTGCGCTCCTTCGCGCTCTGTCGCCGTACCATTTAGTGCTGCCTTCGTGTAACGAGTGATAGCGATGCGCCACTTTTCCTCGAACGAATTTTATTGAGCATCCTGGTAGACCACGAAGGGTCTATTACACTACACTCCCAGAACTCGCCGATTGGCCACACTTTCGACTAGCGCTTCTCGTATTACAAAGAGCCTTCACGAAAATTCACGGCTCCGAGGGAGGTCGTATATAGCACCGACGTGCGTGGCCCGTTCCGATTTGCTTGTTCGTGACACCTTCTTTTCTTCATTTGTCTCATTTTTCGTGACTGCTCTTTTTCGGTAGCCCATGGAAGTGAAAGAAAATAAAATAAAAATGTACGCGTAAATGTGCAGGGAACGCTGAGGCCGCACGCGTCGTAGCGGCCTGCATCGTGAGAAAAAAAGCCCGCTACGCATAGCCGAGTTCTCGGCCGGACACCGTGCGCTGCTTGCTGCTACTCCACTCTGCGCGCTCGCACGTAGCGGTGCTCTCTTTCTAGCTGCGCGCCGCTAACGAAGTCGTTTCGCCGGTTGCACCGTTGTGCGCGAGCATGCATGTGTATGCCTGCCCGCGAGGTGTGCTCTCTCGAAGTAAAGGAACGTGCTTCGTAAGTTGAGGAACGTGGTTTAGGTCTTTGCGGGTGGCCGGGGCTTTATGTATACGCTGCGCTGACCAGATGGTCGCCAGTGCAGTGGCGGTGGTCGTCCATTTTAAAAGCACCCCCCTGGTCCCTATACGAGACGATCGTGCGTGCTTCGAGAAGAGGAACCTCCTCTCTTTGACGCCTGGGTGGTTTTCTTTTGTTCCAACTGCATGCCATCATTGCCTTGTTTTCTTTTGTCTCGGCATTTGGTCTGTGGAGAGTAGCCGTCGCTTCCGGAAGGTTGCTGAAGAATGGCCGCCCGACAAAGAGGCGCAGTTCTACTGTGGAGTACGTCCTGATGTAGCAGACAATAAGACGCAAGAGGTGCTGAGTTGGGCGGGGTGAATCGGACAATAACCACGAAGTGGACTGCTCTAATCTAGTATAGGTGGAACTGCTGTTACCTGCGAAGTGGACTGCTGTTATCTAGTATAGTTTGTGACGTCATGTGAAGTCTATAAGTGCATCGCACCCAGAATCTTTTGTTATTCATGCGCAGCAACCAATATCGTAACGGCCGCGTCTTTATTTTCATGAGGCGTGTCAACCGCAGCGTGATTAAACTGCATTTACGTCATCAAAACCGCCATGTTGGAGTACCATTATGTTAAGGTGTGCCCATGACGTCATGTGACAGATCTCTATATCAATGGATGGACGGATAGATGGCTGATTAGATAGATAGATAGATAGATAGATAGATAGATAGATAGATAGATAGATAGATAGATAGATAGATAGATAGATAGATAGATAGATAGATAGATAGATAGATAGATGGATTCGCTGACATTATTTCCTCATTTCCGGCCCACTCCATGTTTTCTCTCTTGAGTGGTGTCAATAACGTCTTCACCGTTACGTTGCCACATCGTTCAGGGCAGCAATATCGAGTTCGAACAATAACAGCGAACTGACCAGGGGTTACAGCCTCATGTGCATCTGTGTCAGTGTGAGCGGCGCTCAGTGCGCCATTATTCGAGGTTCTCCTCCTTCCACCCCTGTGCGGTGCGCCCACCCGTGCATTTATCGTTTGACCTTTTTCGTGCGCCCTGTCATTTGGTCTGTACCTCCTCCTCTCGAGTGGTGGTCATTTGGCCTCGAGAGCCTGCTTTAGCAGCGCACACAAAATGGCATACCGGAGCAGGAGAAGCAGCAGCGACGAACATACCCACCATCGCTTGCCTGCCTGTGCCGAACGAAACGGCACTTCGTCGTCGACTGTTCGCGCTCCGTTAGATTTGGCGTCGTCGTTGCGCAGTTCCCCCTAATGGCCGCCGCCGCCGCTCGTACACTGCGCCTGGCCCGAGCGGGCACCATCGCTTATATACCACCACCACCACTACTACGTCTACACTACTACTACTACACTACGATGGAGCCTGGAGACGACCCGTACTGTTGTTTCATCGCATCCCGCATCGACGGGCTTGGCTTGGCCGCTCTGCCGGCTCTGCTTCTCTCCTTCTTTCCTCGGTGGGTCGTTGACTCGCAAAAGAGAACGGCTTGGTTGCTTGCTGCTTTTTCGGTCGGCCGCCGATAAGCGGCGGCGCACTTTCAGCTGGCCTCCCCGCTGCGTGGCTAGCCGCCTGCACTGCGTGCCCGCACCACTTCGCGGCATTTCGAGAG